>PVJS01003971.1:0-71997 GCA_004027185.1 Glis glis
AGAGGAGAGGAGAGGAGAGGAGAGGAGAGGGAGTCAGGGACAAGATAAACTCTTCTAGGGACCCCAGTGATGTCTATCCCTCAACTAGGTCCCATCTCCCGAATTATTAATCCATCAAATGAATCAATCTCCTGATGAGTTTAGAGCTCTCATAACCCAGTCATTTCCTCAAAGCCTCACCTCTGGACATTGCTGAATTGCCTTTAAGTATATGTATATTTGGGGGACATTTCAGATCCTATGTTTGTGTTTTAGGAACATGTATATACTTACAGACCAAGGTTTTAGAGATGTATGCACACCCAAATTACATACCACTCAACTACCCAGAGTAGTCAGAAGAGTTCTGGACCACATGAAAAACAGACAGTATTGTTTTTATGGCTCTGCTTCTTTCTGGCTTTGTATTTGGGGGAAAGTTGTTCATCTAGGTCTTAGTTATTCTCATATGTAAACTGAAGGGTTTGGATTTGCAGAACATGAAAGTCTTCCAGCTTAATACTCTCTTTCGTGCAAAATCAAGTATCTGGGGACATATAATACAGAAATTCACCCATGTGCTTCAAATGTATCATGTATTTATTGTCTAATATGCTTTGTTGTGGAAATATAAAAGCAAACAAGTAAATATCTCTTCTTAAGATCCCACAGTCTAATGAAGAAGACATGTCAATAAATAATTACAAGGCAGTAGACTAATTGCTATAAATTAGGTCTATGGCAGGCAGCATAGAGACAGAAAAAGGAGAGCCTAAATATATCCAGGCCATCTTAATGGTTTCTTAGAGAAAGGGACACATGAACCTAGTCCAAAAGCCATTGAGGACTTCACCACACAGATGCGCTAATAGAAGTTTGGAGTAGAATTATGAACATAGTGAAATTATAGCACATGCAAAGGCATTCAAGAATCATTCATATTCAAAGAACCACCCACACTCTGTGTGTGTGTTGGGGAGGGAGGGTACTGGAGGTTCAACCAAGGGGCATTCTACCACTGAGCTATGCCCCTAGCTCTTTTTATTTTTATTTTGAAAACAAGGTCTCCCTAAGTTATTGTGTGCTAGCCTCAAACTTGTGATCCTCCTATCTCAGCCTCCCAGGTATTGGGATTATAGGTGTGCACTACTGTGCCTGGCCCACAAACACTTTTAAATGACAAATGTTATTTGGTGGCACATGAGACTAGGGAGTAAGGCAAGTTTAGGATCATGAAAGGCTTTTGCACTAAGAAATTTAGACTTCATCATATAGACCAGTAGTCTCCAAACATTTTGGACTTGATACCTGTATGTAAAAGTCTTGAGCACACCATTAAAATTTTTCAAAAAGCTTTTGAGCATGTGACATATATTTATAAATAACATGTTATAATAGTCAGGGTCCTCCAGAAAAACAAAACCAATAGGATGGAGGATAGATAGATAGATGATGATAGATAGATAAATATAGATAGATAGATGATAGATAGATGATAGATATAATATCTATGTGTGTGTGTGTGTGTGTGTATGTGTGTGTGTGTGTGTGTGTGTGTGTGTAGAGAGAGAGAGAGAGAGATTTTTTAAGAAATTGGACAACATGACTATGGGGCTTATAGCCTAAAACTGCAGGCCGGAGACTCAGTAGGAGTTGCTGTAGTAGCTCCAGTCTGAGGACAGTCTCCTGGAAGAATTCCCTCTCCTCAGGGGAGGTCAGTCTTTTTCTTAAGGAATTCAAATGATTGGATGAGGTCCCACATTATTGAGGGAAGTCTGCTTACTGGAAATTGGCTGACTTTGATGTTAATCTCATCAAAAATACCTTCACAGAATATCCAGATGGGCATGACCATCTGTACTGCAGCCTAGCCAAGTTGGCGTGTAATATAACCATCACACACGTATACTAATTTACTACTGTATCATGTACATGTTATAATGGAAGCATTATAAATATATACAATATGTTTAGAAAGAATAAAATTATATATATATGTATATATATATATATATATATATATATATATACATATATATATAAAAGAAAAGTTCTAATACTTTCTTCTTGGCTTCCAGTGAATTCTTTTGTATATTCTATGAAATGCATGCAACCCACAAGAGACCCTGCAATATAAGTTGGAGAGTCATTATAAGAAGTAGCAGAATTAAATATGTACAATTCTTCTCTCTCTCATGGCAGAGTGAAAAAAGGAGAAGTGAGAATAGAGGCAGGGACAGCAGTCAGGAGGAAACAATAGCACAGAACAGAGATCTCTGTAGTCTGGTCCAAGGTTGTGGCAGTGGTGATAAAATGAGTACTGGGAGACAGAGTGTGACTGCTTGTGAATGGGGGTTGAAGATGGTGAGGAGTCTTAAATGACCTCCAGGACTTGGTCCCTTGGGTGGATGGACTGTGGGTGTGATTGGTTCAGGTTTACTGGGTTCTCAAACCCAGTTTTGGACATATTGAATATGAGGGCCTTTATTCAGCCCTGTGGAACAACCCTCATGACACCATGAAATAAAGTCTTAGAATGCAACTTTGTATTCCTGACTATACATAGGATATACAGCAAATACAGTGACAAGAGAAAAGGGGTGATACCAGGGACATAAAACACACCAACAAGCCGGGCGTGATGGCACATGCGTGTAATCCCAGTGCTTGGGAGGCTGAGACAGGAAGATCTGGGTTCGCGGCCAGCCTCAGCTACTTAGTGAGGACCTCTGCAACTTAGTGAGACCCTGTTTCAAAATAAAGTATAAAAAAATAGGGCTGGGGGTATAGGTTGGAGGTAGAATGCCCCTGGGTTCAATCCCCAGTACCACACACAAAAAAAAATCACCAATGTTAAAAATTATATAGTATTAGCAAAACTGGCTACCATTTAGCCAGGGCTTATGACATCCAAGACACTGTGCTAAGTGTTTTGCATACATTATACTAACTAGTCTTTAAAACATTTTATGAGATAAGAATTGTCATCCCCTTTTCTAATAAGCCAAGAAACCAATGCTTAGAAAAATTAAGAATTTTCCCTGGATCAGAGCCAGTAAGAGGAAGAATGAGAATGAATAACCAGGTTTAGCAGAACTCCAAGCATCATGATCTTAATGACCATATAGTTGTCACCTATTTAAGGAAAAAATTGAAAAAAAGAACACAAATGCTGAACTTGTCGCCAGGCATGGAGATAGCCCAAGAAGGACTAGATGGAGTGTTTTTTTAAATTTAGCAGGATATTTCTTTGTATAAAAACTTCATGAGGTAAATTGCTGAAAATCCCAGGTTTTGGAGTCATGCAGACATCAATTCTACTGTTAATCTTTGAGACTCAGTTTATTGACTTGTGAAATTGAGATAAAAAACAGTGTAATTGTCATTGGGATTAAATTAAGTAGTATATATATAGTGCCTGATAATTATAACAATTCTTATTATATTTCTCTATTTTGGTCTAATCGTGAGAAAGAAAATGTCCTTCAGAATAGAACAGAGATCTATTAAGACTACAACAGATATAACTTTACCTCAAAGAGATTATTCCAAGAAGTTCTAGATATATATTAAAAATAGTCTATTTATTAAAGGTGCTTCTTCCAATAAAGATCTTTTTATTTTGTAGTTTAAGCAACATATGCATTGACGGTAAACCGCTGAATAGTCCCTTTAAATATACATGAATTCAAATCAGATTTTTCACTTTTCAAACTAATTGAAAACAAATTCTGAAAAATCATAAACACAGCAAATGGGACTTAAAACTATGTAAGTATTTAGGCAAGTTCTCAGGACCCCTGAAAAATATTAAATGTACCCCCAGAAGAAATCACAACTCTATGTTTCCTTAAGATTGCTATTTATATAAATATAGAATTGCTGGATGGGTGACAAGTGTCTCTCATTTCTGTCTGCTAGCTCTGACCCTGGAAATGCCCAGCTATGAACTTGTGGTCTATTGGGCTGTCTGCATGGGCTAGATGAATGACATCACTGTGCCTGCATTGAGAAAATGATTCTCTTCCTTTCCTCTGCCTCCATCCAGTGTCTGTTAGTGAGGTCCAGGGGATGCACTCTGCAGAGCTCCTTCCTCCAGAGTAGGAAGAACATTGGCAGTATTATAAACTACCCACACCCGAGCCAAAGAAATAAAGAGATCAAATGTAAGCAACTGGAAAAAATGCATACAAATTAGAATAGCCATTAGAGTACCTCTTTTCCAGGAGTTCTGTGATGGAATGAATTCCAGCCAGCCCATTAAATGTTTGCTGAGAAAACCTCCACTTGTGATAATTAGTAAAATCCATATCTACAAGAATCAGATGGTAGTCCAATGGACAACTTTCTATTAAGTAGTGAATTGTCTTTTCTTAATTACTTTGAAACTTAGGTCCTTTCTTACCATTTGCTAAATCCATATGTTTTTGTTTAAACACAGTAAAGTAATGCATGAAAGTGTTACAAGATTTCATCCAGTGTTGATAAAAGCTAATGCTCTCTAGAAAGAATGGCTTAGGATTTCTCGAAGCTGTATTTGCCATCCTTCTTAAATTATTCAGACAAAGCTCATAAGCTATTAGGGCCTTTGGATCTTTAACTGAAACATACTCAGATTTAGGAAAGCTTCATTGTTTGATTTGAACTTTTCAGTTTAAAATAATTAGGGTAGAAGGGGAACATAATCCTCACCCCCTAATGTGTTTTCCACAATGAAGTCTGAGAAATGGAGCATAAAGATGCAATGTGGGAAAAAAAGGACACTTCCACTTTTTACTTAGCGCCTAATAATGGAATTGAAAAATTATAGAAAATAATGTTTAATGTCATCTTTTATTGGACTGTCAGCTTCCCCAGGAACAGTGCATCACTACACGGAATTATCTGAAACAAATCTTTCTGTAACATCTGAAGATTCCCCTCTGTGAGGTTCCCAGGCAGTCGTCATCCATCCCTACCCCCATCCAGTCAAAGAACTGTTCCTCTTGTATTTTACTTGTTATCCATTTTCTGTCATCATGATTCTGAAGTAAAATAAGGCTTGAGAGAAAAACCCACCTCAAGTTTTGTATTAAATATTCAATCCTGAAATAACCTTAGACAACTGATCTTTAGAAATCACAAAACAGTTTTAAAATCATTTAGTGTTATTAATTTAGCTGTTGTACAGTGATGGGTTTTTCAGAATGCTTATATGTAGATCTCTTAAGACAAAATATGCAGCTGTCATGGCTTTGCTTCCTGGGTTCTCAATATAATGTTCTTATTTTCATGAGGAATGCTATTGCACAGGAAAATTATTGATAATAAAATGAACTGCCAATATTTGGGTTGTGTGTGGGTCTCTGCTTTTTAACCACTACCAGAAAGACATAAATTTATCATAGACTTGTAAAGTCAAATGTGCTTAAAATTCCCCCACTAAATGAAGATGAGATAAAATATTAAGTGAGATCCATAGTTATGTTTAATTAGGTTAATGTCCTTCCAAAATAAAGTAACCTTGAATTGTTATATACAGCTCTACCCTTGGATTCATCACAGCAGTTCACAATAAAAATAAAACAAAAGCCAGGTGTGATGGCACACACCTGTAATCCCAGTACTTGGGAGACTGAGACAGGAGGAGTGTGGGTTTGAAATCAGCCTCAGCCACTTAGCAAGGCTCTCAGCAACTTAGTGAGGTGCTGTTTCCAAATAAAAAATAAAATAGGGCTGGGGATGTAGCTCAGGGCTAGAATGCCCCTGGGTTCAATTCCCAGCATCACACACACACACACAAACACACACACAGGAACAACAGCAAAAAGCCATTTCATTGTGTTACAGGACAGTAATTTCTCCTAGAAATAAATATTTAAGGATGGTGATTTTTCTTCCTAAGTCCTTGCCTCCTGAGACAAAGATTTCAAAAGGAAAGCACAAACAGGAATGTAAGTGGTTTATTTAGGGAAGCAGGAGTATAGTTTAAGAGAAGGGCATGATAGAGAGTTACTTTCCAGAGAAAGGTTCAAGAACAGTTCATTCCAAGAAGTAGAAAATGGCAGCAAGTTCTCCACATGGTGAACTTTATTCATCAGGAAACCTTCCCCTCATATAGATGCTTTTCGAGGAGGACACTTTTTTTGCATCTCAGCTTGGTGCACCTATGCCGTTTCCGACGCATTTGGAAACTTCCCCACAGGTGCCTAAGTGAAACCCTGGGGTGGGACGGGCATGACTAAAACCACAATTGCAGCTGGGACAGGAATCTTTTTATCTTTTCTCATGAGGGATGACCAGGTCCTCTGTTCCATTCCTTTCCCTGCCCTGCTCATTTCTAATCTAACTACCTAACATTTCCCCCTCAACAGCTAGCAGCTCTGAAATAATTCAGGTGTGAGAATATAATTGTATCTTTTCTGTCAAAGGAGGTAGTTTCACTTAGGCGGCCATTTTGTAACCTGGCAGGGACTTATATTCCTTCCCCAAATTAACATCTCTTAAGAGATTACAGGTGTTGACCCTCCCCCATCTTCCCCTGTAGCTGACCAGGAAGAATGTGAAGCTGGAACTTCAACCAATAGGAGTTCAGCGCAGGAGGAGCCTTGCGTTAGGGATATAAGACCCACTGGGTTCTTTGTGAAGCGTGCTCTCTCACATTTCTGGGAGCACCCTTTTTTGCAAAAAAGTAAAATCGCCTTGCCAAGCAATTTTCGACGCCGTAAAAAGTTATTTCTAACACCGGGAACAGGGCCTGAAGTTTCATTTTCTGTAGCTTCTTCAAGCTGGATAGTGTGATAGTCAATCTAGGTTGTCAAGTTGACCTGATCATGACACACCCAAGATCATGTGACTTTGGGTATGTAACAGCAGATTAAACAGAAAGCCTGCCCTGAATGTAGGCAGCAGGATTCTGATAGGTGCAGACTTAGATAAAAGAGGGAGAAGCCGCGTAGCGCGATGCACGATTCTTTCCGAAGAAAACGCATCTGCTCTTGCCTGAGATCGTTGGCCTCCGGCTCATAGAACTGGAACTTCGCTGTTTCTCTGAAGAGCTTCTTGATCTGCTCTCGTCTGAGATCGTCGGCCTCCAGCCCTTTGAACTGAAACTTCACCATTGTTTCTCTGAAGAGCTTCCTGATCTTCACATCTTGGACTGGGACTGAATTAGTGGTTGCTCCGATCCTAAGACTCCAGCTCTTAGACCGCTCGACCAGCTACTGGAGACTATCTCTTTTTTTGCACCTGTGCTATTTCTGCTAGGTTGGAAATTTTCCCACAGGTGCCTAAGCAAAGGGGGTAGGGAGGGCTTGACTAAAAAGACAATTAAGGCCGTTGCAGATGGGCAAGGAATCTTCTTATCTCTTCTCATAGTGGCTGACCAGGTCCTCTTTCCCATTCCTCTCCCCGCCCTGCTCATCTCTAATCTAACTACCTAACATTCCCCCCTCAACAGCTAGAAGACCTGAAACCATTCAGGGATCAGGCCAGAAGGTCCATCTTCTAGGGCTTCGAGTCACTGCGCGCTAGTCTCTGCAGCTGGGGCACAGACCTGTGCAGGTGCGCGCCTGGGGCCCCATTCCCTGCTCTACTCATCTTTAAATCTAACTACCTAACATTTGGTCCACTGCATCCTGAATTCACTTCAGATCATAATTTTTATTAGAAAATGAGATAGCCATTTTACCTTTTTGGGACTATCAACAATTACTAAAAGTTCAAGTGCCAAAGGGATTTCTGTGAAGGAGTTTTGCTCAAGGAAGTGCAGGCTAGGAAAGAAAAAGAAAATAAAACAAATGCGCCTTCCTCATTTAAATTCTCCACTGAGTAAATACTTCCACATTACCGGCTCTGAATAATTAACTTTCATCCACCGTGCCAAAAATGATCACTGTATTTGAAATGCATCTTTTCAATAAACACTCCTTGAGAGAAACCACCACAGAAATCATGACAGCTGTCATTGCACTAAACTTTTACTTACTCCAATCATTTTCTGAAAGCCATCATTAGATTCAAATTAAAATAAAACTGAGGTTTTCTAAATAAAACTGTCAAAGAAGATTAAAGTTTTTACATTGACAGTAAAGCAAATGAATTTTTCCACTCTGTTGAGGTTGCATAATAGTACAGTATATTTGAATGAATTATGGGCCATTAATGACAGATTAACAGTTGAAGGAGGGGAGATCTTTCTAAGAATAGTTTTCAAATGAATGAAACCTCAGGCCCAGAGGTAATGGGAAATGCAAAGTGAAGGGAGCTAGTGGAAGATGTGGATGGAGGAGTCTTACAAGATCAGACTTTCATAATTCATTGAAATCATTGAAAATGATAGACAATGATCTGAAATAAATTTTCCATATTTACAGGGGAAAGAGGTCATAGTAAATACTAACTTCTTGAAGATAACTGCAGGAGGTAGAGAGTCATGGGCGTATATTTTTGCAGCATACCTGCAAGAATCAGCCTTGACAAGACATAATTTGGTGAGGGATTCCATGCACATGATTTTGCTCACTAGTATCCTTTTGAAGCAATGAAATTCCACACTATGCATCTAGAAGCAATATAGGGTTTGGTACTAACAAAGTATTTTATATATAAAATTGACATGTTTAGAAAGACTAGTCTTGAGGCAGGGCAGAGTGAGGCAGGCAGAGGACCTGGGAACAGGAAGGATTAAAGCAGCCATCTGCACCCCCCTTTCTGTGAGGTTGGGGGAGGTGAGCAGGAAGGTGAGACTGATGGGCTCCAGGGAATCTGGTCCCAACCTGCCCACAGATACTCATTCAAATTAAGGATCAAAATTGTGCAAAAGTCATTGTTCCCTCCAAACCCAATTCTGACCAATCATAAAAGAACAGATAGAAAACCTCAGGAAGGTTTAAAAGCCCACTCCCCAAGGGCTTAAAGGTCACTCTTTCCGAGAGCCCCCTCTTTGGGGGGGGCTGCTTTGTCCTCTATCTTTCCATAACTTAAAATAAACTTTCATATTTATATACCCTTCCTGGTCCTTGGACTTCATTCATCGAGAGCCACAGTACAAAACCCCCATTTCAACACCCCCGTTTCAATTTTGGTGCAAGAGCCAGGAACCATGGAAGGGTAAGTGAAAAGAAAAGAAAAGAAAAAAAACTGGGGCTTCTACCACATGTTCTTACAGGCTCAGATCCGGCCTTTTAATCCCACGTGGTCTACATTTAAACTTAATCTGCTGTGCCTCTTAAAGAACAACAAATAAATAGAAAAGAAAGTAACCAAAAAGGCAGGCTGCGCCACTACAGCGCCAGGTCACAGGCGCTCGCTGGCCGGGAGAGGCTGCCTGGGCACAGCCGCAGTCTCCTGGGCCGCCCGCGTCTGCCACCTCGGCTGAGGGCACAGGAATCGTGGGCCTGCGTCCCCGAGCCCGGTCCCTGCGAAACGGGCCGGTGCTATGGGGCCGCGACCCCACCGGCTGGCCCACCGAGCCTCCTCCGAGCCCGTGGGCCATACTGTGCTGTGCCAAACTGAGTCACCCCGCGCTAATCTCTGCAGCTAGGGCGCCCGGAGCCCCATTCCTGCGGAACTAGCAAGTAAAAGCAGGCGGCCAGGAGTCTGCGGTCCTGAGACCTGCCCCGGACCGCCGCCGGGACTCCAGCCCTGCGATGGGGGCCGCCCTGAGGCACGGGACAAATGTCAGTGGCAGGGGCTCTGCTAGTGCTGTGGCTGGCAGTTCCTTGTGTGCGGCAATGGGCACATGGAAATTCCACGCCTGCAATCCAGGGGTCTGATGCAGTCCAAGTGATTGATGCAGCCACCCCGGGGGGGGGGGGTCAGATTGTGTGTTGGGGGGGCAGCTACAGTTAGAGTCCTGGCTGCAGTCAAAAAGCTATTTCAACAACTAAATTTGCATATAAACAGACACTACAGCCTAAGCTCAGAAAGCATAGAGAGCTAGTCAGAACAGAGCTGCTTGATTCACCTGGGCTCTCTAAAAATTTGGGAGAACTCCCATTGGCCAGTTTCTGGCTATGGGGGTGGGTTTAAGCCTGTGGCGTGGCTGGAAGGAAAACAAAGGGGAGTTCTCCATCATCCCAAATTTAATATGCATGAGAAGGAAGGTGTCTGCTGCTGCCTCTGAAAGGGGCACTCCCATGGGTGACTAATAATGTCACCTAGGCCTCTGATGGTCAAGCTCACAAAAGATGCTTAAGTTTAAATGTTTCTTCTATGCCTGTAAGATAATTCTGCTTTCTTTTTTTTTTTTTTTTTTTTTGCGGTACCGGGGATTGAACGCAGGGTGTTCTACCTCCGAGCTACGCCCCCGGCCCTATTTTTTATACTTTACTTTTGAAACCGGGTCTCACGAAGTTGCAGAGGAGGGCCTCACTAAGGAGAGAGAGACAGAGAGAGAGAGAGAGAGAGAGAGAGAGAGAGAGGGAGAGAGAGAGCCAGAGCGCTGAGATTGACCACGAACCTGGATCCTCCGGTCTCCACCTCCCAAAGTACTGGGATTACAAGCGTGCGCCACCACGCCTGGCGTGATAATTCTGCTTTCTAATGTGATTTGTTTTCTTATACACAAAGCCAAGTCTAAGATTTTAGGAAGAAAAGGAGAAAAACAAGAGTTTTATGCAAGCATCTATACAATTTATAGCAAAATATAGCCTTTTTATTACAGGAAGCCTTTTTATTACGGCCGTTCTCATATTTTGAGCTCATGGATTTTTACAAATTCCCTCTAAATTTGCACACATGTGTTTTCTGTTTTGATTCATTTTTGCTTTGTCTCTGATTTATTTTTGTTTTATCTAGCTAAAGACTTTCTGGGTCTACCTTTTTGATTTTTTTCTCCTGCTGTCTTTACTCAGCAGCTGTCAAGGATTAATTCTCTGTTCAATATCTCTATGTTTTTTGTTTTGTGTGTAATGTGTTTGTCTACATGGTACCACAAATAGGCATTTTTAATAAATGAGCGCTCATAAAATTAAAAAGAAAGCATAAAATCAACTGCCTCTGAGTTCACATGACTTAAATGAATCTAACAACTGAGAAAATTTAAGATATGTTCATGAGATTAAAATAAAAATGTCCGCGCCGGGCGTGGTGGCAAACGCTTGTAATCCCAGTACTTGGGAGGCAGAGACCAGAGGATCCGGGTTCGCGGCCAGCCTCAGCTACTTAGGCCCTCCGCAACTTTGTGAGACCCGGTTTCAAAATAAAGGATAAAAAATAGGGCTGGGGGTGTAGCTCGGAGGTAAAATGCCCCTGGGTTCAATCCCCGGTACCACAAAAAAAAAGTCCTAAAATTATTAACACATGCCTTTTTCCCTAGGTAAATGATCAATCAAGATTATATCTACGTATACAGGATGCTTTCATATACAATGTTCATTGCTCTTAAAGTATTAATATTCTTTGGCAGGAAAATTGTTTTAAGACACTAATGATGTTTATCTGATGTCTTAAGTTTTAAGGGGTAATCTAAAATTTAATTATTAGATTAAATTGGGTAAATGCAAAATATAACTAATGCTTTAAAATGCTCTTAACTTCATAAGATCTAAAGTAACATTTGAGTCTATTAAATGGGCTTCTAAATTGTTGGTATATATTGTAAAATTGCTTTGTTTTTGAGTCTTTACTAAAAGACAACAAAGGTTGCTGGAAATCAGGGTTCAGGTCAATGTGTAATTTTGTATACACTGCTTTGATAGACACAACTATGTATTCTTTTACCTGAACACCCTAAAAATTTAGAAATAATGATCAGACCAATTAAACACTCCTTAACAATCTATAGCTGATAAAGCTGCAGAAGCTGGACATCCTGAGTTTCATTCCCTTACTGGCCATCAACCTAGAAAAACTAAACACAGATAGACTATATACACTTCCTTTTGAGGGAGGTCACCAACAGGCAGCAATATGTGCTGCATTTACCACGGCGCAATCAGGCCCCTGTCTGGTCTCATGGCTCACTGACACCCCACCACAAATGCATCACATGCATTTGGCCATTGTAACTAGGTGTCAGCAGGTGTCACCACAGATACATCACATATGTATCTGACAGCTGTAACTAGGTGTCAGCTCTTTGTCATGCTGGTGAACATGGATAAACCCAGTAGACACGCCTCATTTTTGGCCTGCATGAAATGGGCTACAGGTAGCCCAGAGGACGCTCTGGGACAAGTCGCACAGTAAGAAAACTAAAAGGATGCTTTTATTTCTCTTCTATCTCTCAGATGGAAATGGCCCATTATTTAATGCCAGCACCCCATTAAATTCCTAGTCTTTTTCCGTGCCTGAGTTTGGTAGTATAAATCAAGAGAAGATGGCCACCAAAAAAAAAAAAATGTAAACACTGACACTAACTTGCAGCTAGATCTGTTTTACAAGAGGAAAGTAAGGGATCTAAAGTTTGTATTAAGGAGAAACCCAAAGCTATGCCAACAAGGTAAATCAGATATGGCTCTTCTGGCCACTCTAACAGATAAATAATTGTCATACCACCAGAGCCCAAAAAGACAAAATGAAATCCAATAAATAAAAGGAGATATTTATAGGCATGAGGAATATTATAATAAAGTTAAAAGAAAGAGGGAAATACTTTGAGGTGGAAAAAATTTTGTATGGCAAGAATTTTGTTCTAAATGACTGAGTTATCCCATAGGGAAAAAGAAAGATGAGAACAAAAAATCAAATCAGAAAGTTAAGCAAGTCACAGAAGGGTTTGAAGAATAATTTTGCAAATAGGTTTGCAAATAATTTGTAAAGGGTAAAACATTAAAAAAATGTGGTATGTAATAAAGCTGATTGGTTAAGATTAAAGGAAATTGTTTAAAGGGTTTTCTAAAAGTCACATTAAATGCATTGATTCTATGTTTAAAACAGTTTGGTTCTTAAGATATTGATCTGCCTTTGGTAAAATTTTACAAAAACAAGCCTAGAGAACAAAAATTTTACATCTTATTAAGCTAATTTCCTGTGTCTCCTGCTATATATATTGACAACAATGTTTTATATATTTGTATTCTCAAAATGTACAGGACTTCTAAAATACAAAATGTAAGATTACTAAGCTAATGACATCTAAACAAAACAAAGTGGTAATAGCCTTTCCAGGTTTATATGTTCCTAATTGCATTATGACCATCTTCATTATGCAAAGATACAAATAGGATCTGTTTTATTCTTGATAATTCTGTTTTGTGCTTTTTTTGTAAAACTGTATAACTGTTGTTTTTTAACATTTAACAGAAGTACATTTAACATTTAACAGATAGCTTAAAAGGTAAAACTGTCCTGGGTGTTCAACAACTAAGACTTAGAAAATAATCAGGAAATAAAAGGACTAAAGAGAAACAACCAATATTTTGGCCCTAAGTTCTCCAAGATCAAATAGGAACCAGGGATAATGGGACTTCACTCAAGGCCCCTCCAACTCCGGTGAGTCATTTGACTTCCCAAAACAAGGAGATCATGAAGGCCCCAGAGGCTGGGAGCCTCAAGCACATACTCTGCAGAAAGGAGGGTCACCAGAGAGAATATGTCCTCTGCTTCAAAGAAAGCCAAATGGTCAGTGAGACCGAGACCTGTCCTGGCAGATGGCCCAACAGATGGTAGAGGTAAAGCCTCACCAAGTCCCTAAGAGTAACCCTGAGGAGCCTTGACTGACCTTAGCAACAAAAATGTTAGACATACTTATGTTTGCCCAACATTGGGCTAACTACTTGGTCTTAAACACCCAAAGGGAAAGTATAACCAAAAATAAGTGTGCTATACTGGGGTAAAAAAAAAAAGAGTCATACTCAGGGAGCCATTTAAAAGATCACCCATATAATATACCTATCTTCTGACTTTGGCTCCCCCTTATATTCTACATTATAATTTACAATGGTACTTCTGCTTTTAGGCTCACAAAAATAAAATATGACACCAATGCCCAAAACTTCCCTCCAGTTAAGTCCTTATAAGATGCTGTAAAGTTAAACCTGTCATTCTTGAGATTTTACAGGTCCAAGATCATCAGACACTACAAAAGGTGGAGATTCTTATTTCTGTAAGCTCCTGGAGGATCTGAGTCCTGTTCAAACTCCTACAAACAAAAAAACCTGTTTCAACTAAGTTAAAAACAATATGCTTGTTTTTTTTTCAGGCTTTATGGGACAAAAACTTTTAATAATGTTATATATATGATGACCCATGGTTTATAAAAATGGGTTGGCTACCTGGCCTCCAATTTAAAATGCTAACAGGTGGATTGGACTTCATTGAGGTCCACAGGACAAGAACCCCTGTTTCAACACCCCTGTTTCAGTCTCACACTCTGGAATAGCAATAACACTGTATATATACTTTAGTAAAATTATATTAAACATGGTCTGGAGATGTAACTCAGTGGTAGAGCACTTGCCTCGCATGCAGGAAGCCCTGGGTTCAACTCCAGCACCACAACAATAACATACAAAATAAATTCTAAAAAATAGGTCTAATGGCAATTTTATCTTCTTATCTAAATTCACTATATAGCCAGATTTTAATATTTTTCACAAAAGTAATTCGTGCTTTTATACATACTACAGAAAACTGAACTGGTAGAACAAATGAAAAAGAAAATAAAAAATCACTTTACAGTAACATATTTAAATTTTAGTGCCTTTTTTCCATCATGTAAAATATCTACTCCTAATCTTTTCAAATAAAAGTGAGATTATTTTGAATGCACATGACAGTATATTCTGAACATAGGAGCCACTTGGACTTCCTGTTGAAGTCAGTGATTTATTTTGAGGTATATCCAGTAGCCTTAACAATCTGCTATGGCTAATAGACCAAGACATATTTATCTTTGTCTCTTGTCAACACTGGATTTGTGTGCTCAGTACCCATTAAAAGTATCATCAATTATATAGTAACATATATTTAATGCTTAACAATATGATTCCAGCTAAATTTCCTATTTGTGTAGCTAAAACTTATTTTTTCATCATTAAAGTAGGATAGAAATCATATAGATCTCAGTATCTAAAGACCCAGTAACTATTACTTTCATCAGGCTCAAGATGCCTTTGGGACCTCAGCTCACATCAGCAATATACTTTAGTCTTCAATAAGGAAGAGTTTTGATATGGGGAAATGTGACACCACCATCAACAACTAATACTTATGCTAAAAAAGAATTAGGCCAGCTTGTAATGAAAAAATATCATGGATTGAACTAATTATGAGTTGACATTGGTAATACCACAAAAATGATTTAAATAGTTCCTATCTGAATTAAGTACTTTCCAAGAGTAATTAATTTTATAATAAAATCTTACTTATTCATATTTCCCTAATTCATAAAAAAGGATAAGAGTCATAGCATGTAAGTCTCTTAGAAGGAGAAAAGTTAGAAATAATTTTTATGAGATTTTTAAGATTTATGATATTCCTTGAGTTCTGGGGCATAAAATGTCTCATTTGAATTGCATCTTCAAGAATAAAGAAGCCTTTCTTTACACACGTGTGGTTTTGTGCATTAACATAAATGCCTACTATCATTTATTGTTATAATAAATATTATCATTATAATACAACTTCACAGCTCTAACAAAACTATTATTTCTTTTTGTATTGTACTTTTTGCCTATTTAAAATACAAAATTTATAAAGTTGTGTTTCTGTGGTAACAAATCTCTGTATTCCATTTTAAGTTTTGTATTAGGTGGTGCATATTTTGCCCTGTTTTTACCTAATCTTTAAAATAATAATTTTGATGGATACATTACAATGCATGAAGCAGAAGCATGATGATGAACGTAATTATTCCCCTGTGTCAGGCTACTTAGATTGCTTAAGGTATTATATTGATTTATTTTATTTTATTGATTAATTTGTACCCAGTATCAAGTGTTTAGCTTTCCTGTCATGTGTGTGTGTGTGTGTATGTGTGTTACTGAGGACTGAAACATTCTACCTCTGAACTATACCCCCAGACATTTTTATTTTTTATTTTGAAATAGAGTCTCAGTAACTTACCACAGGCTGGTCTAGAACCTGCAATTCTCTTGTCTCAGCCTCCCACATACTAGGATTATAGGCATGTACCACTGTGCCCAGTTAGCTTTTCTTCTTTTGATTCATTAATGTGTGATTATAGTAAGCTACATTATTGCTTTTAGTAATTCTAATAGTTTCCTTTGATTTATAAGGAGACACTTTTTCTTTTCAAATCTTCATTTGAAAACTGAAAGATTTTTAAAAAAATTAGTTATTTTTTAGTTATTAGTTTATTTATTTATTATTTATTATTTATTAGTTTTATTATTTATTATTTATTATTAGTTATTTAGTTATTACTTTATTTATTAGTTTTAGTTTATTTATTTTAGTTATTAGTTATTTTTAGAAAAATTAGTTATTTTTTGTGAAGACTGATTTTATCTTTCAACTTGACTTGGCTATGGGGTGCCCACATACCTGGTTAATTATTATTTCTTGATGTGACTTTTAGGATGATTCCAGAAGAGAGTAGCACTTGGATTGTTGGACTAAGGAAAGCAGATAGTCCTTCTTATTGTGAGTGGATGTTAATCAATCACTGAGGGCCTAAACAGACAAAAGTTGGGGGAAGAGTGAATTGTATCTCTTTGCCTGACTGCTTGAACTGAGACATCGGTGTTGGTGTTCACAGGTATGTGGACTGGGACTTACACTCTCAGCTCTCCTGGTTTTCAGACTTGGACTGGAATTTACATTACCAACTTTCTTGGGTCTCCATCTTGTAGCTAACAAACATATATGTGGGACTTATCAGCCTCCATAATCATGTGAAATATTTCTTATAATAAATTTCATCTAGATATAAATATATGTGTGGATATATTTATGTATATATGAATCATATATATGTCATATTAATTATGTTATATTTCTCTGGAGAATACCAGCTAATACAACCTACTATTATTTTTCCATATCTTTTGTCTTTACCAGTAAATGATGCTCCCATGCTTCATCTTTCATATATGCTTTTTGTTTTTGCATTTTAATGGACTATATTATGCTTATTGAGTTTTTTGTTATCGTTTTTCTAGTGACTATTGACTCTAACAATGATCTCAACTGTTCAGCTTCCATCATGTTTGATTTGGTGAAATGTTTGTTTTATTAGTTAGGATAGACTAGGTTATGCTTCAATAGCAAACACCAAAATTTCAGTTGCTTAAAATAACCAAATATATTTTTTGCCCTCTTTACATGACCATCTTGGGTTGGTAGTGGGGCTCTTCTTATAGTAGCCACACAGAGACTTAGAGTAATGAATCTGCCACTGTTGAAAACATTGCCAGTCCTTTGCTAGAGTGAAATGTGAGCTTTTTAAGTTTTGTCATTGGCAGTAAAATGCTCTAGCCCCAACATAATACATAACTCTTTTGAGCTGAATGCATTGTCCCAATCTGGTTACATGGCTCTACCTAACTACACAGGGGTAGAAGTGAAGGCCTATCACACGCACAAAAGGGTAGAGAACTGAAACTATTTAGAAAACAGCACTAGTGACTGCCACTCACTATTTCCACAAGTCAAGATAAACTCTATTTTTTAAGGTTTTCTATTTCATGTAAAAGAGGTATTTTAAGATACAGAGTTGCCATCATTCTTTTTAGTTTTTATTTTGTGTTGAAATTGGTTTATGCATGTTTATTTGTTTTTCTATGGATGGCTTTATACTTTCTATATTTTCATACTTCCATGTGATTAATTTGCTAATTTTCAGAAGCAGATGAGATGGAAAATTGCTTTAAAACATAGTCCTACCAACCTGACTAATGACTGAATAAGCCTCTTTGATCTTAGGCTGGAAACCAGGTTTTTTTTTTAAAAAATTAGGCTGTTTTCTTCAAGTCCCAATAGTTTATTTAATAATATAGTGTCAGAGTTGGTTTTGATGAAGAGTTAAGGTAGAGAAGAGAGTTTTCTTCAATTCAAGCAGTTCATTTATAGTATCCTGTCCTTCCTGTATCTAGAATTGAGAAGCAGGCCACATGGAGGGTTCATTTCTATCTTAACCAATGTAGGGGCCATGATGTTGACATATAGAAGTACTTAATTCAGGGACTGGAGGACTTAGAAATCAGAAATCAAGTCAACTGATAATCTCAGATGATTGCAGAGAAAATTATTTGAATTCTGCACCAAAGACTAATGCAAATCATATCCATTCCTGAGGCAGGCCATAGGAATTCCTTTTAGTAGCTATAAAATGTCTTTGTGTGATGATTACTTCTGATAATGATTTGTTTGAGCAATTCAAAGCACTTCTTTTTGTATATTTATTTTCCTTATGTTTTTTTTTTTTTTTTGCGGTACCGGGAATTGAACGCAGGGGCGTTCTACCTCCGCACTACGCCCCCGGCCCTATTTTTTAATACTTTATTTTGAGAGAGAGAGAGAGAGAGACAGGGAGAGAGCGAGAGAGCTGAAGCTGGCCGCGAACCCAGATCCTCCGGTCTCCGCCTCCCAAAGTATTGGGATTACAAGCGTGCGCCACCACGCCCAGCATGTTTTTGTTTTGAATAAGATATATTAAGATATATAAATTTTTTCATTTACATCAATTATATGATATTCAGAAATATGAGAAAATTGGTAGTTTAAATTTCATACAATTGAGTTAAAGAAGTTTGTTCAAAAATTTTCACTATTTCTCTGGAATGGCAACCAAAGGATAAAAATATAAGATGTACATCTATTGTTCATATGGTATTAGGAGTCCCTTTATTGTATGGCTTAAGTACTATTCAGGTTTCTATAAAGTTTTTCATTGTTTTTAAAATTTGAATTAATTAATTTATTTATTTTATTTATTTTTTTTTGCGGTACCGGGGATTGAACCCAGGGACGTTCTACCTCCGCGCTACACCCTTGGCCCTATTTTTTAATACTTTATTTTGAAACCGGGTCTCACGAAGTTGCGGAGGGCCTCACTAGGTAGAGAGAGACAGGGAGAGAGAGAGAGCTGAGGCTGGCCACAAACCCTGATCCTCCGGTCTCCGCCTCCCAAAGTACTGGGATTACAAGTGTGTGCTACCAGGCCCGGCTGAATTAATTTATTTTAACTGATACATAAAAACATAAAAATTCTACATATTAACAGAGCATCATGCTTTATTTTGATACATGTATATATTTTATATTGTTTAAATCAAGTGAAATATATCTATATCTTCAAATATTAATCATATCTTTATGGTGAATACTTTCAAAGTAATTTTTCTAGTTTTTTGAAATGTACAGTTTGTTATTGTTATCTATAGTCACCTTACTATGCAGTAGCACACCAGAACTTCTTGCTCCTATCTCATTGTAATTTAGTACCTATTGATCAACCTTTCCCCATCCTCTGGTAAGCTTCTCTCCCCAGCCTCTGGGAGCCACCATTGTATTTTGTGAGATCAACATTTTGAGATTTCACATATGAGTGAGATTATGTGGTACTTGTCTTTCTGTGTGTTGCTTATTTTACTTAACATAATGATTTCTAGCTCTATCCATGACAGGATTTCATTTTTTATGGCTGAAAACTACTCCATTGTGTATATGTAATATATACAATGTGTAATATACACAAAAATATATGTAATATATGTAATATATTTTCTTTATCCATTCACCTGTTGATGGACACTTAGGCTGTTTCCATTTCTTAGCTATTATGAGCAGTGCTACAGTCAACATGAGTACGGATATCTCTTCCTCATACCGATTTCAATTCCTTAGGATATAAACCCAGGAATGGAATTGTTGATATGCATTTGGCAAGGGGTTGATATCCAGAATATATAAGAAACTTCAAAACCTCAGCAGCAAAAAATAAAATAAAAGTAGGCAATAGACCTAAATAGACATTCCTCAAAAGAAGATATGCAAATCACCAACAGTACATGAAAAAATTTTCAACAATACTAATCACCAAGGGAGTGCAAATCCAAACAATGAGCTATGATCTCCTCCCAGTAAGAATGGCTATTATCAAAAAGACTAAAGATAACAAGTGCTGGCGAGGATATGAAGAAAAGGGAACACGGGCATTGGTGGGAATGTAAATTAATACAGTTGTTATGGAAAACAGTAAGGAGGTTCCTTAAAAGCCAAAGTACTGCTGGGCGTGGTGGTGCAGGCTTGTAATCCCAGTACTTTGGGAGGCAGAGACCTGAGGATTCAGGTTCCCGGCCAGCCTCAGCTCTCTTTCTCTCTCTATCTCTCTCTCTCTCTCTCCCTGTCTCTCTCTCTTTCTCTACCTAGTGAGGCCCTCCGCAACTTCGTGAGACCCGGTTTCAAAATAAAGTATTAAAAAATAGGGCCAGGGGTGTAGCGTGGAGGTAGAACGCCCCGGGTTCAATCCCCGGTACTGCAAAAAAAAAAAAAAAAAAAAAAAAAACAACCAAAGTACTCCTTTTTTTGTTTTGCAGTACTGGGGATTGGACCCAGGGGCATTTTACCTCCGAGCTACACCCCCAGCCCTATTTGTTATTCTTTATTTTGAAACAGGGTCTCACTAAGTTGCGGAGGACCCCACTAAGTAGCTGAGGCTGACCGCAAACCGGGATCCTCCTGTCTCAGCCTCCCAAGTACTGAGATTACAAGTGTGCGCCACCATGCCCAGCTTAAAAACCAAAGTACTTCTTAATCAGATTTTGAGAGAGAAGGTTCCCTTTACTCAAATATATAGCTGAAATCTTACTTAATTTACTTTAAATAACTTGAATGTGAATGAAAGTTTGTCATGACAAAGGGGCTAGAGTGTGTTAAGAATTGGGTCCTGAACCATACAAACATGAGTTCAAACCTTGACTCTCACTATCTGTGTGACCTTGGGTAAGTAACTTGAACGGTTCCCCGAGCCTTGATTTTTCTCACTGCGAAGAAGTGAATGATAACCATGCGTAACTCACAGGATTGGTTATAGGATAAATTAGCAGGTCATCAGAATTTCCTCAAGGCCATTATTGAGCCTTGAGAAAATGGCCAGTTTTGAACTCAGATTAGGAAACACATGAATGAGCTTGAAAGATGGAAAACAGTGTGTGTACTAGGTCAACTAACATTTTGGATAAATGAGAATGGAGTAGCTGCACATAGCTGTGTAGGTTGTTCACTGTACAAGGGTGCCAGACCAAAGGAAAACAGCAGAGCAGAAAGCCAGCCCCTTTTCCACACAGAAAGCTCCCTAGCATAGGTTTGTCTGTCCAGTGGAAACAGTGCATTCTTTTTAAACATATATATTTTGTGGCCCTAGCCCTAAACAGGAAGAAGAGTTTCAGAGGAAACTCGCCACACATGGATCGTCTCCAATCCTGAAGCAAAGAGTCTCTGAGCCATTTTCATTTGTTGGTTTTTGAAAGCTCAAAGCAAAAATACCCATACATTTCAACTGTTTTTCCTTCCATCCCAATTTTTCTTCTGAGCCACATGTCAACTGTTTTCAGGAGATAGGGTACCTTGACATTTCACTGTGTCAAGTTGTGCAGCATATGCTTTTCCAGCCAGAATTGCCTCAAAGATTGAAAGGAATTTCACATGGTATGATCTTGATGGTTTGGATGAAACTCATTGCTTTCCTTTCATGCCAAGTTCATCTTCAAGGCAGGGTGGGGAAAGGAGGAGGAACAGAATTGGGCAGTGGGATGTTGAAATTTGCCTCTAGGAAGCATCCTAGGTTATCTAATGTCTACAAGCATCTTTTTAATACTTATTCCATCTGCTGTCCTGTTAGACTATAGGTTTCTCAAGAGCAAATACCCTTAAAGTTTTTACATGTCCTCAATAATATGCAATATGAATTGAGAGCTAACAGAGAAGGCTTTGTAGCTACAAGAACAATGGGACAACATCTGGTTTATCATTGCCTCTTTTGGTCTTCATTCCAGTTTCTATTTCTTGAATTTGTTTATAACTGGGGGAGCTGGGAAGGATGAAATTTTTATATCAGATAATAAAGGATTCTAATAAAAATCCATTTAATTGATCCATAAAGTAAAACCAAGATTATATCATCTATCGTCTTCTTATAATTATTATAATTTATTAAATTTTGAATATGTTCCAGGTGCTTTACATATATTATGTTTAATCCTTATAAAAACACTGTAATGTACCTATTTTATCTCTGTTCTATAGATAAGAAAACTTTGGTGAGAAAAGTCAATTAACTTATTCAAATATAGAGATCTCATAAGTTATAGGGTTAGTATAAATCCCACTGCTATCTGACTCTATAACTAATTTTCTCTCTTTCATTTTTCTTTCTTTCTCTAAAATATTTTAAATGGCACAATGTAATGTATGCATATATTTTTATGATGTATAATTCATATAATACAGAGTATATATGGTATATGTGAAAATCTCTTTCACATAACCTTCCTCATCCCCAAATATCTGTCCTAATAGCTTGGAACAAGTTTCTAGAATTTTTTGATACTTTTGCAAACACACACACACACACACACACACACACACACACACACCTGTATTTTTAAAAAGCATATCTGACTGTATTGTTCTAGGAGGTGTTTTTTTAAGGTAGTAATATATTTTAGAAATTGTCTTTTAATACAAGTACTTTCATGCTTATTTTTTATAAAACTTGTATGATGTTCAATTTTAATTTATCTGCCATTTTGTTCTATATTTTCTTTTTACCCAGCTTCTTGAAATGTAGGTTTTCTGAATTCCACCCCTTTGCATTAGTAAACATAGACTAAGAAGACTATTTAGAGGATGATATTTTTCTCAAAGAACTCTGACTTCTTTTCTGGATAGTTTATTCTAATTTTATGGATGAATATTGTATTGTTGCAAAAATTCCTTGTTTATTATGTTATGTTAATATGATTCCTTGGGCATTGGGTTTTCTGTTTGGTTGAATATGGTGTTTTTTAATTCCTGCTTTTCTTAGCTGACTATTGGATGTTTTGACCCAACCCTCATCCTACCTCTATCTTACAGTACTGAAGTTCATCTTACAGATGAGAAAACCATGGACCAGAGAGAATAAATGACAGCCGAAGTCATTCCACTATTCATGTTAGAACTAGTAATAAATCCTATTTATCTGCTGACCTCTGGCTCAGTACCTTTTCTAACACATAACATGTTATTAATGGAAACTTTTAGGGCATTGCATTAGCTTATTGGTAAATCTATTATTTTTTTCTCTTCACATATCATGTCCTATTTCTAGTCACACTTATTTAACTGAAAGAGTTTGACATGCTTATGTGTTCTTGGCAGAGAAATCAGGAAAAGACTACTTATCCTTGTATTTCTGGAAGAAGCTAGTACCTGGACATGTTCAACAAATAAAAAGAATATTATTGGGTATTAGAAAAATAAAACCCAGACCCTTATTTTATAAATTCCTTTAAAAAGTATTATACTCATAAATTCTAATATATGTTAGAATCCATTTATATACAATATCTGGGAAATTTAAATCAAGACAAACTAATTTACTTGAAAAACCTCACAGGCTAACTCAAGAGCAATATTAGGACTATAGCCCACATCTCTGGAATCAGAGTTCAAGGTTACCACTCAAACAACCACCTAGGGTGCTAGTCTGTACAGCAATAAAATAAAATCAGATCCAGACTATTTATGGTATGTGCTAAACTGTATTCATTATCTTTCTTTGTGACTTATAGAAAAACACAGTGCTAGTCATAAAATATATAAAGCATTTATACCTTTTAAAGCTAGAGACTTAGTTTGTAATCACAGATAAATAGCAATATTTTGAGGCAATGAGCTAGCTTCAGGGGCTTTGATTGATTTGCAGCTCGCTCTCTCCCTCCCTCCCCCTCTCCCTCTCTCTCACCCTCACGCACACTCTTGCTCTTTTCGCTCATACGAAAATAAATCTTAAGGTCATATCATGTGTTCCTGAAACTAACATTTGTATTCAGGTTCAGAAAATCATACTGTCAACATTTTGTGACCATTCCTGTTGAATTCTGCTGAATGCTTGATGTTGCCTTTTAATCCTGAACATATAACAAGCACCTTGTAACTGAGTTGTTAAAGGATATTATTGTTCTGGATTAAATGGGCAGAATATTCTTAATGCATTATCAGACACTGAAATCCCCTGATTAGGGAAGCAACTACTGACCATGCATCTTCATTATCATGGAGAGAAGAGTTAATGTAATTGAAGGGACATTGGATTTGCCATCAGATGTCCTGGGTTTCACTACTCTTGGGCTTTTCAGGGTTTTGATTTGTATATCTTACAGATGGAATAATAACATCCATTTCCTTTAGGTTAAGATTTAATTGAAACAATGCATGTAAAATCACCCTGACACACACACAGAGTTTAATAAAACTTAACTTCCTTTCTAGTTTGCTTAATGTTTGCTACTTTCATGCCATTCTTTCTCAATAATGTAGTAACTGGCTTTGACAGCAGTAACAGAGCTGTATGCAGCTAATGCATGCTCTTCCCCCAAATACCAGCTTTCTCCATGAGTATCTAAGTCTGGCAAATCAAAATCCTTCCTAAAATATTCTAAGTGACTTTGAAATGCCTAGGTGCATCACTCTGGATCAGTTGAGAGTATCTTACATATTTAATTAAATCTGTTATTTCTGCAAACAAAAACAAGACATTGGAGAAAGAATGGCTGAGAGAAACCATTGATTTTCCAGTAGTGCAAAAGTGAATAATTTTAGAAATCTTTTAAAATTGTGCTTTATTTTAATTGGTTTCTGAATCCATTCATTTTCAGGCTGTGCTTTTATTTTCTTCATCTACCATTGCTTTGTGCCACTTCTCTTTGAGGATATCTGCTATCCTTAAAAAAGAAACTGGATGAGAATTAACTTGCCTCTGACTATATCCATTTATCCACTTGAAGATCACCATGGCAAACTATGAAAAATGTCCTAGTTTTGAAAAATTACAAAGCTCCCAGGATTGAAAAGGTGCTTATCCTCTCACAGGAATCTATTTGTTCTGTTATTCTGCCTTCCTTGGCAGCCAGAGCTGGATTCTTCAAAGGGAGATGCAGATTCTATTTTTCTTTATCTACCTTGAAAATTATGTCTTGCTTCTGCATTGGAAAGGTTTGAGATCAAAAGTCCTTTCCTATTTGCACTGCAAATAAAAAACACAGCCCCATTGTAAATTGCTTTAACACCTTTTCAACAATCTAAATCTTTCAAGGGAAGATATGCTGGCTATTATGTGTGCATTATAAGTGCTGTACACAGGTGTGTTTATAAGGAATTTGTGTGTTCTATCTCCTCTTCATCCTTCCCTAGTCATCCTGATCAGCATGGGGAAAGTGGAATCTGTCTAATCTGTCCTGACCAAGTTAAATATATCAGATACACCACAGTTTTAGTTTTTTAGTTTAAATTAGACCAGAACCTTTGTGTTAATAATAGGAAGGTGGTATTTTTTTTTTTTTTTGTCCTCTTGTGTTACCACCATCACAATTCAGGATGATCCCTTTATTTCACTTTAGACAAATGCCATTCAAATGGTGCTGCTCTTCAAACCCAAGACCTACCAAACCCCAGAAAGCCTAGGATGATTTTCCCTAAGAATTCTCTTACAATATGTCTTTCCCTTAATGCCTTAAGTCCCATGGAACATTCCTACAAGCTTTGAGATACAGAAGAATGAGGAAATGAAGGGTATAGCATTCATATTCCACAGTCACTTCTATCACAGAATGGCTTCTTATTTGAGCAGTCTCTTGTATCTAGACTGGAAGTAGATGATGGTGTAAGGGTCATCATATTGGGTTTTGACCACCTCTTAGCAAGTCCTATATGTCCTCTTACATTAGAATGTGGGGTGTTTGTTATTTATATCTCAAATGAGACTTGGACATGTCTCTAACATTTTATTGCTTTTGTATAACTTTGATAAAACAGAAACTAAATTGTAAGAGATAAATCTTCAGAGTATAAAATAGGGAATGAATGTAAACTTTGGTAGAAATTTCCATTGTGGCATAACTATGAGACTGACTCTAGAGCATTTTTCCCTCTGCTTTGATTAAAAGTGCAATTTTACATGAAAAAAATAGTGTGATATTTCATCTCCAGCTTCCAGGGAGGCTCCGTGGAGCCCTTGTTACCCAGTGTAGTCAGGCGAACCAGCAGCCTCCCTGATTAGTTCCTCCTGCCGTGCAGTAGAGACAAAACCTCAATCACAGGACATTCCAGAGATCTTGAGTGTCCATACTCCAGCTGTGCCAACTACAGAACTGTCAAGTGTCTATAAATATTTTGCAGTTCCTTAGGAAAAAGTGTTGGCCTCCTGAAAAACAGCAGAGTGAGACAGTCCTAGCATCTACCCCTGGCTCTTGACAGCCTTGGTTTGCTTTCTTGTTTTCAGTCATTCTGTGATTATTTCATTAATGACCTGAGTGGGGACTAGGAAGCCAGGTCACTACTTAGGAGAAACAAGCCTGGACATGCACTGGAACCTGCGGGAGGCTTCACCATCTGCTACTTTTCACAATGTTCAGAACTGTTCATTCTAATTTTGCATCCCCCTTTCCGTCTCCCACTGCTGAAGTGAAGTCAGAAACCAAGTTCTTTCTGACCATCTTGTCATTTCAACATGCTTTGTCCCATTTTCTCACCCAGATGGTGTCTTCTGAGGAGAGTAACTAGCAACTTCAGAGCCTTAAAATGTGCATCCACAACACAAAGCTATCCGTAAATACATTGTTTTGAACAAACCTTCTGTTCTTGTTCTATTTGATTAACAAGAATAATCAAACATCTAAATAAAAATCATTGTCTGTTACCACTGGAGAGTGTCCAACCTAGTTACAGACAGCTTGGAAGGCTGGCAAAAGGCATTGTGCTGGGGGATATCCAGGCTGGCCTGGAAGGACCTGTGTGCCATCTGCCCCCACCTCTCCTGCTAGGACTCCAGTCCAATCATTTTACTCTCATTATAGCAAGATTCTTGTCAAGCCAAGAGATAAGAGTTGCAGCTCCCAATTTCATGAGCTAAAGAAAGTCTCACAGTGAGAAGACCAGATTCTTGAATCACCTTGAATAACCTCCCAGCTTGGCACCTCCCAACACTGCAGAATCCCAGAAGGGGTGGGGACCCTTTGTCTGCATTTTACTTTTCCACACCATGAGACTTGGGTGGAGGATAACGTTTCCAGTTATAATTGTGTATAAATGTGCGTGTTTCCCAGGGACGGTGCTAGAAGTGCTGGAAGATATTATGTGCTAATTGTTTGTTGTTTTAGAGCAATGCCAACCTACTGAGAAGCTGTCCCTTTTTTATATTTGTAGAGCCGCACTTACCAGGAAGAAGCAAAGTTCAGAAGAAATTCCAATCTGAACCCCTTCCTTCACAAAATAAGAAATATTACTGACACCCTATTTAATGACAACATTCAAGTGTTTCTTTTCCATCTTTATTTCCTCTCTAAGGTTCAGCTTATTGGCTCATTATGTGCCTGGAACATGAAGGATGACAAGGAGATGGAATTCTGGCTCAGCAGTTTCCCAGCCCAGCCCCCACTGGCTCATATGCTCCCCTCCTCCCTCTGGCTTTCTCTCCTCTCTTCCCCCAGCTCTCCCGCCTCCTCCTGCAGATCTCTTTCTGCTGCCTGGCAACCACACCACAGGCAATGTCACACAGGATTGCTTATTGCAGCTTCAGAGAAATAAACAGGAGGGGAAAAATTCTTGCTGTTACATTAGAACTGTTATGTACAAATGTACCAAAGCCAGGTAATTACAGGAGTGATATTATAGCAGAATTTTGTACCAGGATGCCTAGGTTTTCTCTTAAAAGTATAGAGAGAGAAGTGAGGGGAAAATGAAAAGGGAATTTGTAGATGGCTTTCAGCCAGCAATGTATTAAATATAACCATTCTATTGGCATAAACCTCAAATGTAACTATTTCTGAGCTTTAAGGACTTTAGTAAAAAAAATGTTGCCATTGGTTGTCATTTGTAAAGTGCAATGTGCAGGTGAAAAGCACAGTTCTATTGCTTACCATTATGCATGACTCATAATTACTGTGTAGATAATTTTATCAGGACTTAAGAGTATCTCATCTAAAATCTATAAGGAGGTCAGGACCTATCTTTTCTTCAATATCATTTATTTGCTAATATGAGTGTCTTTTGTTCTCTTAGACATTCGCTCAATTGATTGCTTCCAGCACTTAACAGGATTGAGAACATCCTCTGTGTCCCCTGCTGGATACAAGGCTGGCATAAAAGAGCTGGCAGCCTACCTAGCATCATATTATCCCAGGAAAGACTGACAATTAAACAAGTCACTAAACAAACCCTTCCAAAGCATAAAATGGAGACATTTTGTTCCATTTTCCACTCAGGTCTCTCTTCCTCTTTGCAACAGGAATAATTTTCTATAAGGATTTCCTTTCAGGTCCCATCTGTTTAGCCAGGCAATAGAAGGAAACAGCTTTCTTCCTAACTGAGTTTCCTGAGTATGATATCTAGATAACATAAACACTCTTTGAAGTGTATCTCTCCAGAAATCTGGACTCACCTTTAACCTGATTGCAAAAAAACCCTTTCATGCTCTGTGTCCCTATCCTTACTGGCCTCAGTAATTAACATGAGTGGAACTAGCCTGTTTACTAGGTCAAGTTGACTGTAAATCCTAAGGCCCCATTTCTGCCGTCCTCTTGCCTACAAGTCAGTCTTGAGGACATGAGTGTTTCCAGTGCAAATGACTTGACAAAGTAGAGAGAATCTTAGGCATAGTGGGCTGGCATCTGTGCTCTGATCAAAGCAGGAGAGGTGTGGGGTGTGGACTTCTAAAGGGGCTAGTCAAGTGGTGTCCAAAGTACAGGTAAGGAAACCAGTCATTTGATATGATATTGAAATCAGTGACTGTTGCCAAGGAAAATTACTTTCCAAAACTAGGCAAAAGTAATAGGTAACCAAGATTTCCTAGTGAAGTTCTGAAGAAGGCTGAATTTCCAGAACAAATGAGAAAGAAAAAGAAGCAGTCAGATGTCCATGCAGGCAGACTGGCCAAATGCAGATGGGCTAGATGGGAGGCCCCAGCCTTCTGTCCTTTTCACCAACCAGGCCATATTAAAGCAGTACCGTCTCAGCATCTCTGACTGTGAAGGGCCTGCTCACTCCTCGCCCTCAGTGGTTTGGTGACTGATGGGACTTCTGCAGGGCAGGGCTTCTGAACCCCTGCTTGTGGTGCAGGGCACACCCAGAAGATGCTGGGGACAGGAAACAAGGCAGGACTCCTGGCACTGAGCCCAGCAAGCTGCCCACCACACTTTGATCAGAAAAACCTAGGTTTGAATCCCAGTTCTGAGATTTAATGGTTATCTTACCTAATTGGAAAAAATCACTCAAGTTCTCAGAACCTCAGTTTCCTCATCTGTAAGCTTTCAATGAATGTCATTAATAACTTTGATTAAAATCATTACTACACTTCAAAAGACCAAAACATATATGCAGGCCTACAATTTGAAAGCAAAATTAAGGAGCAATTAAATTGTTCCATCTAAATTTATGGAGTTGGAAAATTGATGAAAAGTGATATTAATGACATTAAATAGCACCCTTTCAAGAACTGAAATTGTAGAATATATATCAAACTCAGAAAATTCTCTTACTCCATCCCTCCTTAACTCCCACTTTGTCCATCACATTACAGTGGCACTGTGCTCATGTGACTGGTATCAATGACCCCAGGCTAAAACCCTTAGTACAATCCGCACACTAGGTAATCTGGGAATTAAAGGATGTGGGGAGGGCTTGACAACCATGACAGAGGTTTCTGCTGTCTCTGGTTATGGGACATACAAAACTATATTTTGCCTGTTAAAAACTAGGCAAGTTTAACCTTACCTATACTTTTAAATGAGGCTGAACCAGGCAGTTTCTGAAGAATTTCAATTTCCTTTAGGAAAATCTCTGGTCACATCTAAGCTTCTCTTGTCCCCTCATTTTCTTTCAGGGCTGCTGGTCTATTTGACTATTTGACTGTGTCTCTGTTTCTCTGCCTATGTTTTCCATTTGGTCTCGACAGTACAGTATGTGAAGAAGATTTCATTTCCAATTTAAATTCATCTTCTCCCTTCCCTGTGGTTGACACATATCTCTCATGACCGAGCTATGGTCCCTGGAACGCAGCATCAGGCACCTAAGTGATGAAAGACAGTTCCGTAGATTTCGAGGTAAATCAGACAGATGTGCACCTATTTTTGTAAATTACAGAAGGAATTATAAAACTCATAGCCCAGTATTTCTCAAAGTAGTTCAAGGAGAAGCTGTGTTTAGGTCACCTGGGGACTTATTAACAAATCAGGATTAAGAACCCAATCCCAGATTTGCCAGCCAACTCCCCTAGGTAACTGCTATAAACATTGAAGTTTGAGGTTTGTTGCCTTTTTCAGATGAATAAATAACACTACAAATCCAATTTTTTAGCAAGTCTTTTATTGTTATTGTTGTTTTGAATCCAATCTATTCACCCTTTCAGGAAGGGTTTCTCTGTAACAGTATAGATCTTCCCTTCTTAAAGTTGGCAGACCACTGGGATAAAAACAAAGAATGATTCACAAAGGGCGGCAGAACATGTCACATAATGCTTGAATTATCCTGTTTACCTGGGGCTCCAAGCAGCCACTCAGCTTCTATTCTAGGTGCTGGAGACACAGAACCTCTGTCTGAACAAGACAAAGTCCATGTCCTCACTGAGCTTCCGTTCTAGATGAGGAGGCAGCAATTGGCAATATTTCTAGGTAGGAAGAAATGTCAAGGGTCATGTGGAATTTGAGACTAACTGGGGATGAGGGAGGGAGGCTGTATGAAAGGAAAGAAGGCTGAGGAAAACTGTCTGAGGGGATATTTCAGAACAGCCCTAGGTGATGTGAAGGAGGAAAGAGTGTTCTAGGGAACACTAGAGAGTAGGGAGCAGGAGGCCAGGAGGCAGGGACCACCTGTGTTCAAGGAAAAGCAAGGAGGTAGTGGCCGAGAAGTGCAGCAGTGACTTGAGTGATAGGTGAGGAGGCAGGACCACACAGGGCCTTGCGGGTGGTAAAGAGGTTGTTTGCTTCTTGTCTTGTAACAGGAAGCTATTGTAAAGCTTTGAGTAGAAAAGCTGTACTATCTTATGTCTATTTATTCTTTTTAATCGCTCTTTTGTGTAAAGTGGAGAGGGTAGAAGGAACAGATTGAAAGCTGGAGATCAGTTTGGAGGTTATTTCAGTGGCCCATGGGAAAACATGATGGTAGCTCAATGGAGACAGAAGAGAATAATATCAGGGTTTTTTTTTTTTGGAAAAAAAGCTGGTAGAACTTGTATTATATATAGAAAAATGAAGGAAACAGAGAAATCAAGGACATCCCATATGGTTTTGGCCTGGTCAGTTGACTGAATGGTAGTGTATTTTATTAAAACAGAAAGTCTAGCCTGGCATGGTGGTGCATGCCTGTAATCTCAGTACTTGGGAGGCTGAAACAGGGGAATTGCAGTTTCAAGGACAACCTCAGCAACTTAACAAGAACTTCAGCAACCAAACAAGGCTGTTTCAAAATAAAAAATAAAAAGGCTGGGGGTATAGCTCAGAGATAGAATGTCCAGTACCAATAAATAAATAAATAAATAAATAAAACCCAAAACAATAAAACAAAAACAAAGGTGGGGGAGTCTAGAGAAGAATGCTTTTGGAGAAAATATTGAGTCCTCTAGTCATGATAAGTTTGTAGAACTTTATGAATATATGAGTGAAGATGTTGAATATGCCCAGATTCAAGCCCCCGTATTTGCAAGAAAAAATTTTTTGAATATAGTGTTGGGTATAATAAACTGGAGTTTAGAGATCCAAATTGAAAATAAAAATTTGAGAATCATCAGAGTTTAAATATGTAATGTCGTGGGAGTGGAGATGTCACAGGCAGTGAATATATGTGGAGAAGAAAAGATACAGAATTGAGCCCTAGACCACCAACATTTAGAGGACGGAGGAGGAGAGGCCAGCAAAAGAAGCTAAAAAAGAAAAGGCTGAAAATGTCGAAGTAAAAATGTGGCAACCTAGGAGCTGGTGAGCGCTTGGGCAGAGCACTTGCATGTTGGTGGAGTGGCCCAGATGATTGTTCAGAAGCATGAAAGGAGACATGGAAGTTGGGCGTGGTGGTGCACACCTGAAATACCAGTACTTGGAAGGCTGAGACAGGAGGATTGCAGGTTTGAGACCAGCCTCAGCAATTTAGCAAGGCCCTCGGCAACTTAGTGAGACCCTGTTTCAAAAAACAAAAAATAAAAAAGGCTAGGGAGGTAGACTGGAGGTAGAATGCCCCTGAGTTCAATCCCCCAGCACAACAAAAATAAAGAAGAGAGACATGGAGCCAAGAGTAATAATAAATATTTGGATGTGAATAACTCTCATGTATTTTAATAAATAAAAGGCATGTGAATACATGTAAGTGGACTCTTCCAAAGGACCTCCAAAATGGAGAAAGTGACTATTGAAAACACTCTGAGGAGCAATGATATAAAGCGCCATTCTTCCTAAGGGACAGAGACATCCTCTGGCAGTAAATCAACATCATCAAACAGAGTACTGAAAAGGGCAAAATAAAATATGCTGATTAGACCTGCTGTAACTTCTTGGAATTTGGGAGAGGAAAGGTTAAGGCTTAATAAGTGGTGAGTGAGAACTAATATTCTTAGGTTTCCACTAAGTTACATAGCAGTTTAAGCCACATGAAAAAGGGGAGATGGGAGACCTTAAGGCATATTTCAAGTTGCAGTGGATTATGTTTTTTATGTGTTCCCTAGCTCAGAGACTTTACAGAAATAATGACACTCTGACTAGACAGGAAAGGAAATTGCTTCCCCTGTTTAGTATTTATTGAGTACCTAGAATGAGAGACATTTAGGGCATTTACAAATTGGGTGACTAGAAAGTTATGAGACTGATTCCACATTTCATTACTTTGTGGTCAAACCTGGCATGATTTCTTCTCCATAAGGTTAGTTTATAAGGCATCTGGAAATACGGGTCTCATTCCCAGTGTTTTTATATCCATAAGAACAAGTCTTTCTCTCTCACACTTCGTATTGATCACTTCCATGATTAATTTTGATTTTTCGTTGACATTTAATTTAGTTCAGTCATGGTTTAAAAAAATGTGTTTATTTATTCATGGTTTCTCCACAAAAGAAACCAGCTGCTGGCCAGACAATTTTTTTGAGGACTATTTTTCTTTAAAATCTGATTACTCAGATTTTTTGGAAGGATTTTTCTCTGTAAGGATATGAGCATCTCTATTTTTAGCTAAAAGACCATTAATTTATAGAATCAATAATAAAAAATTTACTTCATGGGAAATAGCATCATGAAAATAAGGTATAATCTGTACTGGCAGATTGAAAGAACAGATCAAACTAAATCCTACAGCTCTGAGGCGATCAGTTATTACCAAAGCTGATTGCTTCCTTTCCCTGATTTATTCTCTGTTTAATTCAGGATACCTTACAATGATATGAGTGTGCTGAGTTAATGTGCACACTCTGAAGTACAAGAAACATGTGATTATCTTCACTCATGGAAAGGAACAAAAGTAGATGCAATCCACAATGGTGGCAAACTCCCCCAGTCTATTCCCAGTTGGCTTTGGGATATTTTGTACTTAAGTTTACTATGGGCGTATCTAATTTTTCTGGGAATTTACTCTAGAGAATAGCAAAATGACACAGTAAAAACTTGGCTCCTTTTGAGCTGGAAAACACTCCAGTTTTCCTATCCTAATACTGTCCATTCAGGAAACAGACATGACCTCGCTCAAAGTTCTCTCTGAGCAAAAAACTGTGCACTAATTCTTTGGATTTCCAAGGGCTACTTCACAGAGATTCCAGTTTCCTTAAGGTCAGAGCAATAATTAAGGTGAAGGTTAGAAAATGCTTCAGCTGGGAAGGCTGAGCAGACATCAACACGTCTGCTAGGTGGGGTAGAGAAAGAATTGCAAGAGAGTAACTCAACTCCCTTTATGCATTCAGCACTGTATTGCAAAGCATTATAGTCATGTGGTATACCTTCAAGCTCAAGTTTATATATAGATTATTCCCCTAAATAACTCAGAAATCTTCAGCAAAATAATTTTCCCAGACTCTTAATCTATACAATGGTACCCCATGGGCTTGTTGTGAAGATTAAATGAGCTAATACTCAGTGCTTAATTCCACATAAGGTGCATAGCAAATGATAAAAATGACATTAGCTAAATCTAATATTAGCTAAATCTAAATAGAGTCTATGGACTGAACCTAGAAAAACCACATGCAGATGGGTTGTATTATTTTTTCAAATATGTTCAGTTACAATTGTGCTTAGTGAAATTTAACCTTACTTAAAAAGATCACCAGATTCATGTATTCAGCAAGGAAATGCTAAATTACCATGTGTTGGGTATTCTTACTCATACATTTATTGATTCCATTATGTATTTTCTCAATCAGGGGTCCTGAATAAAAAAACTTCCAAAATATGAAATTTTATGCAATTCATGACACAAATTGCCTTGAATAATAACTATATGTAATGTAAAAATAAACTTGATTAGATCCTAGGTGGAGGTGGAGCAAGAGGAAACTGTAAAATTCAATTTGAAAACAAGTGGGAACATTTGAATATGGCTTGAATAAGAGAAGCCATTGTGCAATTAATTATTGGTATTGTGGGGGGAGGATACTTAGGATTGAACCCATTGCCTCGTATATGGTAGGCAAGTGATCTACCATTGAGTTATACCCACTCCCTCCCCTTTTGTTGAGTCGGGGTCTAAGTTTCCCAGGCTGGCCTTGAACTTGCCATCCTCCTGCCTCAGCCACCCAAGTAGCTAGGATTACAGGTATGCACCTGTCAATCATTGTTTTAATATAATTTTTAAAGTTATATTACAGGTATTATAGCTATGCCAGAGAATATACTTATTCTAAAGAGATTAATGTTTACATATTTTTAAAATATTCCAATGTTGTCAACACTGATCTTAGTGAAATATATTCATGTTATGTTATTGAGCAGCAAAATATTCAACCATAATTATAACTAAATGTCACAGGCCAAGAAATAAGTTTGTGTAATTGAAATCTAAATAGGTATTTTTACTACAATTGATGTTTTCCTATAAGATACTCAAGAAATTTCAAAGTAGTGTTGGCAGATGTTTATGACATTTTATAAGTATAATTATGGAATATCACCAATTTTCTATAACAACTTGAAAGAACCATATTTAGAATCATGGACACATTCAACCTTTCAGGTAGGAATGCAATGAGACCACATTATTATTTTGTTATTTCCTACAACTTGAAGTATAGAGACCAGTATTTTTCAGCTACCCAGATAGTTTCTGATATTGCATATGCTTTTTTATCCTATCTTTCTTAGAATCAGCCTTCATAGCTATGCAGTTTTCCCATCTCCCTCTCACTTTCAGTGTCTGCAAAGTAGTTAAAAAGAGAAACTTGGATCCAGGATATTGGACACAGCTCTTATCCTGGAGAAATTCAAGTTCCCAAATCGTTAAAGGTACTGATATTCTCTCTACATTGCATGTGATAATGCAACAGAGAAATCTGATGTGTTTCATAACCTACAAGGAAAGAGGAGATGCAAAGCTCCTCTAAGGCAAGGTCCTTGGCTCTTTGTTCACAGAAAGGTCAACATAATTCTCATTAACAACCTGGTGACTTGAAAATTTGATTAACCAAAACTCATCACCCCTCTCAGAAAATGCCATTTAATTGAGGATCTGGGTGTCATTTTATATATAATATGTGGGGTATCATCTATTTATCTATACAAATACCTCCAGTTAATCCTTTTATATCCATGAGTTGCACATCAACCAAATGACTATAGACTGAAAATATTTTTAAATGTGCTAGTACTCAACATGCACAGTATAATTTTTCTTTTCATTACTTCTTAAACAATGCAGTATAACAATGATTTGCATTGTATTATGTATTATAAATAATCTAGAGATGACTAAAGTTTACAGGAGGATGTTCATAGGCTGTATGAAAATACAATCCCATTTTACATAGAGACTTGAGCATATGCAGATTTTGGTTCCCACAAGGGATCCTGGAACCAATCCCTGACAGATACTGAGGAATGACTATATATACATATATATTTTTTCTTTCTTACATTTCCAGAATTTCAAAATGCACATATATTTTTGCTTCTATGTAGCAGTGAGAAAGAAATGGCTTATCTATTTTCTGTAGTAAATTACGTCCATCCTGCCACAACACTCATGCAAATGGACTCCTATCATGGACAGGACCTCTCTCAGGTTTGTGTTATTACATTGAATATGTAAGCATTAAAATAATCACACATCAAAAATCTTGCTTATTTACTTGATTATGTCTATGGCAAAATAAAAGATGCTTCTTTGATTCCATTCTTTATCGATTAATCAGTGGAAATTTTGTGACATAGATTTTTATTCCTGGATGATTTTGATTTTATATCATGTACGTTTATAGCCCAAACAATTCATATAAAAGTATGAAATCACTTTCTAATTATTTTGCCTCAAATTGTGCACTATTTCAAGATATTTTATACTAAAGAAATAAAAAAGCAAGTGTTCGAACAAGATTCATGAAAAGTGTGCCTATGGAGTGATATTATTAAAACTAAATACATTGTATACCATTTCCCATTTTATTAAACAACACAAGAAAGACATCCATTTTAATCACCCACTATAGAATACCTATTATACAAAAATATGGGCGCAATGGCATGCTTTCTGCAAAGATCTGTGAGCTGAATGCGGGTATTTTGGCTAGTAGCACAATTCTGCATAATACAGCATTCTGCAATGTGTCAGCAGTTCAAAGCAATACTCTGTTCTTCGGATCACTTATCCATTATTACTTCAGACAATGTGTATCTGATACAAAATAAAAGTGATGGATGCCAAGTGAATTGGTGAGTGTGTTCTGAGTAAGAACAAACGGGAACGACATCGTGGTTCATTGCCTGATGAAATTACTTTTGGGTATTTAAATACATCTTACATTATGTTATGCATGGGCTGTTGGATATGAACTCTGGAAATCAGCCCTGAAAAATTAACTATTCCTACCCCACAAAACTCATTGTTTAAATCTCCTAAATTGCATACTGCAAATAATTATTAAATAAAGTTTCTTATATTCATACTTAAGGCATCAATATTTTAGAGTCATCATTTTGAAATCCATTTGACACTCACTGCTATCATTTCTTTCTTTCTTTTCTCTCTCTATTTCTCTCATCCCCCTTCAAAACAGGCAAGAGAACAAGGGTGGAAAGAGCAAGCATGTCTTCCAAAATACCATATAATAAACATTCTTGTTTGAATCAAATTTGAAATGGTGAATTTCGGATAGGAAATCGTTCCTCATTTCCTGGAAAAAAATTTTTTTTTCGATCTGTGCTCTTCCTGGCACTTGGTTACATAGAAATGATCTGCCTCCTGCAGTTAAAATCATGCAGCTGACTGATTTGGCATAAAATTCCCATCTGTGGACCTATGATGGCAATCTTGTGAAGTCCTCTACAACTGTGTCCCAAAGCAAGGTTTGATCATTTCACTTTTCTACTCAAAAATCCTCAGTGTCGATCTCTCACATAAGCAATTTCTACAGAATGAAGACCCAAATCCTTCATTTATGTTGAAGATCTATCATTATAGAGCCCTTTGTGAAGATGAGTCCTCTGAGAAAAAAGTTGCATTTATCTCAACTTGATATAGAACTAGTTTTTAATCAGACCATTATTCTAGTAGACCTTGGGACTCACTATAAGCAGAAAAATAGAATTTTAGGGAAAAATTATGGTCCAGAAGTTGAACTTTGGGGGACTATTATGTACTTTGCCTACCTGTTCAGTAATGTACCAACCTGTTCAGTAACGTACTCATATTTTTAGAGGATCAGGGTAGGGGAGTGAAGTTACTCTAAAATATGCCCTGGACTATGAAAGACAGAGTATGAATGCCTTTGAACTATGCTTAGCTGTTAGGACCGGCTCTTCCACAAAGAAAGAATGACCTTTGAAACTCACTTTTGGGTAGGACAGCACCTGTAAAATCTACACATATTTCAATAAACCTGTCATATTTTGGGTACAAATCACTTGAAGCTTATTTTGAAAGAACAGATTCTTTAAAAGGGCAAAGTTGCATCTTTTGTTCATTCAATGACTCTTAGGGAAGAAATCTAAAATTTTCAACAAAAATATTAATAACAATGATCATGACTCACTTCTAAAATGACTAATCAGAACACTAAGATAACCTAAATTTGGGAAGTAACCTGACAAGGGAATCATTATGTAATGAACACATTTCTCCTTTCCAGTTCAAAATAAATTTCCTCAAACTGAAAATCTCAAGTGTTGAGTTTGTACAGTACATTCATCTCCAGAGATAAATTATAATTAAAATATTACTAAGGGTCCAATTTGTCAAGTTTTCTATTTAAAATGAAATATTTTGCCTCCTACAAGGAAAAGCTAGAGAAGTTTTGATCCATTTGCATTTCAAGGATTTAAATGTGTTACAGTTGAATTTCATAAAATCTAAGACCCAAAGCTTCATACTTTGAGGCTATGGAAAAATGAAGACTTGGGTAGAAAAGTAGACACCATTTCTGAGTCTGAATCTATTTAGTCATGGGGATACTGGAGGAAAGAGACAGAGACCAATGAGCTGGCACCCAGTAAAGCAAGCAGGAAAGAGAAGGAAATCCTCAAGAGTGATTTTTCAGAGAGGAGACTTGGGAATATGAGTTATAGAGATAGTCTATGTGCTATATATACAGTTTTTCTTCCCTGAAAAAAATTTTAGTATAATTTTTATGTTTGGTGTAGTTAGTGAAAGATGGCAAAAATGACATAAAGCTGAACATGACAGTCAGCTAAGCAGAAAGACCTGGCCTAACCTTCTTTATTGCCCATCTCTTCTACTTGACCAAGGACTATTTGTGTCAGGAACTAGGTGTTGTGTGTCTGTACCTATAGTCCTTTTCATCATGCCTAGACTAGGCAAGAAGCTGAATAAATATTAGTTGGATTGAACTAGATATATTAGTTAATACATGTGAGAGGCATCCTGTAGATTATTTTCATTTTCTGTTTTTGCTGAATGGGAGGTTCCTACTAACAGGCATCAAGAAACAACCTTATGTAGCAAATTTGAATGGTGTCAGCTAAAATATGCAGTGAATACATCTTTTCCAGCTCCAATTTCCTGCCAGCTTTTCAAAACACACAGATTGTCTTTCTCATTCAGAAGATGGAGAGGGAAGTATGGGAAAGACTTCTCCCTGTTTGAACTGCTCACCTTGTTGTATATTTGAGAACATCTGATGGTCTGAGAGATGCCACAAGAATGGTGTTGATTCTGACTAGTTGCTGTAAAAGAAAAACAATACATTATTTTCTGAGCTCTCTTGCCAAGTGTTAGGTCTAACATCTGGCACCAACTAACCTGCAAAAAGATAATAGAATGTGTTTGGGGACCTACAGGCCCAGAGATGAGGATAATTTGTAGACCCAATTTCTAATAGTACAGGGAGAAACACTTTCATCTGAATCACTGATGTGATCAAATAAATATGAGCGAACATTCACCAATTGCTAAAGCAATTTATCTCTCCAAATGTATTCGAAATGTTAATTTTATCAGGGTGCAAGCTGCTAAAATGCAGCTAGTAGATGATTAAATTTCAATAGGGAACAGACTTCATATTTAACATAAACAGTCAAGTCATTTTGGCTGCCTGCATCTTGTGCCACATTTAGAAAGCCTTCTGTGTAACCATAGGAACGGCTTTGCTTAAGCACTGTTGCTTGTGTAAATCCAATTCATTCTGAATTAGCTGAGAAAAAGGGGGAGGTGTGCATGACTTGTTTCTGTCCATTACTTCCCAAGCTGCCTCTTAAAAGATGTGAAGAGAAAATTAAAAAGAGGTTTTTTCCTCCCCCCGCCTTTTTGGGGGGGGCTGAGGTATAAATAAGATTGGGAGGCAGAATCTTTGTCTCCTGACAATTGCATCTTGGAAAATAAAAAAAAAAATGAAATGATCTCTAGTTCAGGATCTTTGCTGCTTAGTTAAGCATTTTTTTTCATTTAACAATATCCACTATGCTTATCATTTCCTTAGTTTCAAGTAATCTTCCTTAATATATGTGATTTAGGAACACACTCCTCTTGCATATAATTTTCCACATGGCCTTAAATCCCAACATAAATATAGTTATGTTAAGAAACTCTTTTTTGTTCTATCATATTTTATGAGCTATCAGCTACACATATAGTAAATTAGATTAATTGTATCATTGGCCTTCCAACACCTAGTTTAAAGCAGATACTTGGTGAACAATTGAGAGAAGAGGATTTTTTGCCATATAGAGTACTAAGGAGAGAGCAGGTTTGGATGGGCTGCCTGGTAGGAGGGTTTAGGGCAGCCAGAGAGAGGTGCAAATATACTGCATTTCCAGAGAAGTAAGAGTAAGAAGAGTAAGCTTCCCTCTGTGTGTCTCTCCTCTGAAAATGTCTTCCAACATCATTAACCCATTGACATTCTTTTTATCATCAAGGTTCAATTCAAATTTCATTGGTTCAAGATACTTTCACTAGTCAACCCCCGATAATAATTACTAATTTTTTATTAACCTACTGAGTATTACATATGTGTCTGTATAAATCATGCAATCTTATTTCTTATATTACAAGTGATCTGTTTTTGTTTTTGCAGTGCTGAAAACTGAACCCAGTGCTTGCATGCTAGGCAAGGGCTCTACCACTGAGCTGCACCCACAGCCCTGCAAGTGACTGTTTATCCATCTCCTGCACCACAGGGAAAGCTACTTGTGGACAGGTAATGAATCTTCTTTTCCTAATTTCCCAAAGTCTGGGACATTGCACCCGGTAAGCTGTAAATAAATGTTGCTGTCTAGTTAATGCAGCTAAAAATAGAAAAGCAGCAGAGATGCTAAGAGCAGGAACAGCCTACTTCACTATGGGAGTAAACGGCAGTGCTATTAGAAGAGTGTTAAGAGGGGGAAAGGAAAAGGAAAGAAGTTATTAAATTCACAAAATGTACCAGGCATTGTACTATGAACCCTAAGAGGATACCTGTGGCAGTCCAAAAACATACTCGTATCCTAACCCCTGGAATCTGGAACCCTTACCATACTTGAATAAAGAGTCCTTGCAAATGTGACTAATTAAGAGTCCTGAGATAAAAAAGGTAATTCTAGATTATCTGATGGATCCTAACTGTCATTACATGTGTCCTTATAAAAAGCAGAGAGATTTCACAGACAGAAAAGAAGGTGGTGTAAAGATAGAGGTGAAATAGAGGTGAGATGTGACCACAAGCCAAGAAATGCCAGCAGTCACAAGAGGCTGGAGTCCAGTAATGATTCTACCCAAGAGTCTCTGGAGGGCATCTGGTCTTGCTGACACCTTCTTACCCATTTTGGACTTCTGGCCTCTAGAACTGTGAGAGAAGGAATTTCAGGGTTTTAAGGTAGCGAGATTGTGGTAATTTGCTAAAGTGGCCATAGGATATATAGTATCTGCATTCATTAAGGAAGAGAAAATTGAAGTTGAGAAAAGGTCAATAACTTAGCCCAGTTCATATAGATGATTTCTGGCAAAGCTGAGAATCAAACCTGAGTCTGAACAATTTCAGAGCTGTTTTGTTTTTCTCATTCAGCAAGTGTGGGGCAAATTTCTCTCCAAGCCAAATTCTGTTTTATTGACTAAATGTTGGCACTGTTCCCAGGGCACAGGCACTATACGTGGATATTTCCCTGCCGCAAAATAGAAATAGAGATTTCAATTAGTTGACTGACTAATTTAGGTAGACTTGTAAGCTTTTCCCATAATTACATCCCAAAGTAGGAAACTATGTGAATAACCTTTCAGAAAATTTTAATTTTAGATATCAAACCAGTGACCTTGCCAACTCTGCTTTACCTGGTTCACGGTGCTTTATAAATGTCAAATGAGAAATGAAAGACTTTTTTACAGCTTCTTTGAAAGGTGAGTTGCCCACCTATTAACAATTCATCAACAAATCAAGACCATACCCTGCGCCAGGTCCTGTCTTGTGTGTTTGAAATGCATTATTTTACTGAAAAGCTGAAAATCCCCTCACTTCTTAGAGTTACATTTTAGTGGGGAATAGAAAAGACAAAGCAAAATGAATAAACACAAAAAACAAGATAATATGCCAGATATTTAGATTTTGAAAATTGCTAAGGAGAAAAATAAAGTCAAAGGAGATGAGAAATGACTCAAGTCGGGGTAGAGAGTGGTTGTATAGAGCAACCCAGGCTGGCCTCTCTGACAGCTGGTCAAAACCTTGAAATACATGAAGGAAAAAGCCCTGGAGATGTGTGGGGAAAGGCAGTCCATATAGATAGATGAGAGAATTTGAAGATTCTGAGGAGAGAAAAGGAGAGCAGAAAGGCATGAGGTCAGAGAGAAAACTGGGGGCCAGGCTTCAAAAGAACTTTGCAGGCCCCTGAAAGGACTTTGGATTTTCTTCTGAGTGAGATAGAAAGAGCTGAGGAGATCCTATTGGCTTTAAAAGGGATCACACAGGGGATCTTGCAGAGTGGGCTTAACCAAGGCAAGCATTAAAGAAAGTAGGCTATAGTATTTGGAAGGTATAGTGCTTTTTGTGGTTATAGAAAAAAGGCAAGCTCATTTCCTTTAATCATAAAGTCATCTCACCATTGAGTTTCTTGGAGACACTGTTATTCCATGTACTATACTCTATTTTACTTTTGCCCTTTTTGTTTTTCATAATGAAACTCAAAACACAAATGACCTACATGTTAAATGTCTTTCTGTAATACTATTTCTATCTAAAGGGAAGAAAAACAGAGAAAAATTAATTTTTTTGAAAGCTGGCCTTTTCTCAATGCCCCACATTTCATATATCCTAAGCCAAGATGAACAGCTTTGACTTTGCTTTCTTTAATGTTCTGGTAATCTTTTAAAAAGCATATAAAATATGGTGTTCACTCTACCTTTCTGCTTCACCAAGGACTGTTCCACCAAATGGATTTGTAGCTTAGAATTTCCTTTACAATCAGTAGAATAGTGAAAGGGAATTGGGGGAACAAGGTGGGGAGGGGAAACAGGAGAACTGATGAAACAGTTCAACTAATGCTATGCCGATATATCAAGGTATCACTACAAATCTCACTAATGTGTACAGGGGAGGGGAGCAGGTGGGATCCTATGAATTCTCCACATATGGATTGTGAGACAGGGAACAAAGAGTAGAAAAAAACCCAAAAGTATTGAGGAGAGGGGGATAGGAAAAAGAGAGGCAGAAAATACAGTTATCCTTGGGTATCCACAGAGGATTGGTTCCAGGACCCCTGAGGATATCAAAACTTGCCTATACTACTATCCCTTATATAAAATGATGTAGATGTGCATTTAACATACACATCCTCCTACATGCTTTGAATCATCTCTAGATTGCTTATAATACCTAATACAATTTATATGCTATATAAATAGTTGTACTATATTGTGGGAATAATGACAAGAAAAAACTTGCCTGTACTTGTTCAGTACAGATGAAATTTTTAAAAAATATTTCCCATCCACAGTGGATTGAATTTGCAGGTGAGTTGACTATACTCAAGATTTCCAAGTGCTATGTTTTATATCACTTACCTATGACTTAAGAGAAACCTAATTGTGAGGCATATAGTCTATAAATTCCATCATCACTATGGATATCAACTTCATCAGTTGTAGACAGAGCACCCAGAAATTTCTAGCCAACCTTTGCATGTAAAATGTGCATAATCTCTCCAACATTCATGACAGAAACATCTCAGAGGATTTGGAAATCTAATTTGGAGATCTCTTTGGAAATCAGGATAACACCTTTAAAATATCTTGAGTCTCTATGGTCATGCCAAATAGATTTCATATTAGGACTTTAAAACACTCCAAGTACATTTTTATCCCATTTTCCTGTTCTCAATAAAGCAAAATACCGTGAGCATCATTCTTAGGACAGTGCTTCCTACATAAGAGGAGAATATGACAAGTTACTTCATGGATAAACAGAATAAGGAGGGATTCTTCAAAATCAGTTTAACAGCTTTCCTCTAACCCAAGTCAGTCTGATTTCACATTTGAGAACAAACTTCTGGCTCCATCTTTCATCTGTGTCAGATTTCACAACTTCAGAAATGCTTTTGTAAATAAAGGTCCCAAAATGCCCTTACAGTAAAACAAGGTTTTTTGCTTTTTCATTTTTACAGAGAGTAGAAAATTTTGAAATCCATTGTTGTTTACATTTTTAAATCCTTTTTTTCCTTCCTGTACAAGAAACAAAATATTTATCATGTTGGGAATTTTACAGTGACATTTTTCTTCATTTTCCTCTGACAGTATTGTTTCCTTCTACATCACCTTCATTTTAATTAATTCTTACTGTTTATTCTAAGAAGCCAGGAAACAAACTTGAAAGAACAAATGTTTAAAAAAAAAAGGAGTTGATTTAGTTGATTTTAGTAAACAGTTCCAAGTTCTGTAAGCAGCTAATAACAATAGCACTGGGATTCTAGGATTTCTGAATTTATGTATTGCTTAGATGCTGTGAAAAGGAGTTGGTTTCCAGGGAACAGAAAAGGGGTCAAAGCATCAGCACTGAGGGCTTCAACTTGTGACATGCATCCCAAACTTAGACAAGAATTCGATGCTTTTTTACTCTTAAGTTGTGCTTTCATGGACATGAAGGTTTTGATATGAATAAGTATATTACATTTTAAGAAGAAGGGTGTAGGAAGAAAGTTTTTAATTACTACACTAGTTGAAATACCTTAAGGTAGCAGTGAGAAAATGCCAAAATGTTCAATATTTTGCTAAATATCTGGCACACTGTAAATAATGCAATCCTTGCAAAAATTAATGGCATGATCTCTAGGGTCACATTGTCTGGGTTTATATCCTGGCTTACCAACTTAATAGCTGTGTGACTATGAGAAAATCATTTAATTTAGCAGAATTTCAATTTCTTTATCTGTGAAGTGAATAATAAATAATACCTATCTCAAGGAGTTATTCAGACAATTAGAGTAATAAGTCATTGAGCCAATTAAATGAGTAAAGATACATAAAGAGCTGAGAATAGAATAATAATAATATCAAATTAGCACTCTAAGCATAAACTATTGCTCTTCTCAGATGCAAAGAAATATAGATAAATATATGTCTTAGATGTTAAGAGTTATGAGCTTACAAAATTACAAAAGTAATTCAGTGGAGGAGTCTTTTCAACAAATGGTACTGAAACAATTGGTCATCCATGCACACACAGATACACACACGCACAAAATGATCTGTAGACTAAACCTCACACCTTAGATAAAACATTATTTTAAAATGAATTATACACATAAGTATAAAATGTTAAGCTGTGAAACTTTTAGAAAAAATAGAAAAAAAATTCAAGCCTCTAGGGCTAGACTTGAACCGTAAAGGAAAAAATTGATAATTTAAATCTCAACAAAATTTACAACCATTCCAACTCCAAAAAATCCTTTTAAGGGGATGAAAAGACAAGCTACCTACTGGGAGAAAATATTTTCAAGTTACATACCTGACAGAGGATTAGTAACTAAAAGTTATGAACTAGAATATAAAACTCTCAAAATTCAACAGTAAGAATGTAATAATAATCCAATTTAAGAGGGCAAAAGATACGAATAAACATTCTGTTAAAGAGGATAGACATACGATATTCACATAAGCTGAAAGTGTTTGACTTCATTAGCTATTAAAGAAATGCAAAATAAAATCTCAATAAATAGCACTAGGCACCAATCATAATGACTGAAATAAAGCACAGTGACAGCAGCAAATGTTGGTGTGTACAAATGCAGAGAAACAGGATCACTCCTACATGGTTGGTTGGAATATAAAATAAGGCAGCCACCCTGGAAAACAGTTTGGCAGTTTCCTATAAAACTAAAGGTGCAGCTACCATATAACTAAAAAATTGCATTCCTGGGCATTTATCCCAGAGAAATAAAAACTTATTTTCACATAAAAACCTGTACATGAATGTTCCTAAACAGTTTTTTTTTCATAGCAGCTAAGAACTGTAAACAACTTGATGTTCTTCCATGGTTTAACAAACTGTAGTATATCTATACTACCGAGTTACTCAGCAACCAAAAAAGAATAAATAATTGATATACACATCAACTTTGATGAATCTCCAGGGAATTATGCTGAGTGGAAAAAAGGTCACATACTGCATGATTCAATTTGTATCATAGCTTTGAAATCACAAAATTTTAGAAACCTAGAAAAAAAATCAGCTGTTGCTAGGGATCATAAACAGGGAAGGAGGAGGAACTTTAGTGTGACTAGAAGACTACATCAAAGGATACCTAATTGTGGTTATGAAACTGTTTGGTATCTTGACCATATCAACATCAGGATCCTGGCTGTGATAGCTACCAGTTTTGTAAGATACTACCATGGAGGGACACTGGGTAAAAGGTAATCCCACTCTTTCTCCCCCCCCCCTTTCTTCTTTCTTATTTCTTCTACTTATTTATGGTACTAGGGACTGAACCCAGAGGCAATCTACCTCTGAGCTACACCCATCCCTATTTTATTTTTATTTATTTATTTATTTATTTTTATTTATTTGCGTGGTACTGGGGATTAAACCTGAGGGCATTCTACCTCTGAACTACACCTCCAACCCTATTTTGCTTTTTATTTATTTTGAAACAGGCTCTTGCTAAGTTGCCAAGGGCGCTAAATTTCTGAGACTAGCTTTGAACCTGCAATCCTCCTGTCTCACCCTCCCAAGTACTGGGATTATAGGCATGTGCCACAATACCTGGCTACATTATTTCTTACAATTGAATGAAAGCACAAGTATCTCAAAACAAAAAGGTTGATTTTAAAAAGTTATAGGGATAAACAGTTTTATAAAATAATTCTTTCTCAACTCTACCTAATCAAAACTGCAAGTAGACCCATTCCAGAAGAAAAATAGCCAACTTACCAAGACTCTAAGAGAGAACTTCTCTCAATCATTTGGCATTCTTTACCTGAACATCTTCCTTTTCTTCATCAAAATTGCTCATGCTGTCAGCTTATTTTCTATGAATCTAATGGGAGAGAAAACATCACCAACATTACAATATTACTCCTTATAAAAAAATGATGTTTTAAAACAGAAATGTCTTAATTATGACTTTTCAACAGATAACTCATGAGCTAAATCTCTGGCTCACCTAAACATCTGTGCAACTGATATAATTTCCTAGTCTCTTTGGTTTCCTGGGTCTTAAACATTGAAAACAGACCAATCAAAAGCCTGGATAATCACTTTTAGCTGCTACTCTTTTAATGAAGAGGGATGGATAATCTTTAATTTTTCAATATTTTAACATATTTCTTGGGATTTGGGAGATAGGGAACATTTTGTTGCTAATTGTATAAGTGGAACATGGACCCACTTTGGAAAAAAACATTCATTGTTGAGCAAAACATATCCCTAATTTTTCTGGTATTCTTCCAAAAATATTTTTCCCCCAAGTCTTGCTGAGTCAATTATCATTTCAAAAGGAAATGACCAGGCCTGGAGCCACCTTGAAATGTAAGACTGCTTTAATATTAGGAGGAATGTGGTTGCACTGACAGTGGTGTCTCAGCCTAGGTTTCTCAAACTCAGGGTCTGACTGGTTGGGGAGCTCATCTTTACTCTCTTTGCCCCTGAATTATATCTTGCTTCCTTCTCAGAGGAAGCTGGTACAGATAGTCCCAAGAAGCCAAAAACGAACCTCTCATCACTCTTTGGTCCCTAATAAAATTTGCTTAACTGATCCTTGAAACCATGTGTGATTCTTTCAAATATAACCAACTTTTATCCATTAGAGGAAAACTTATTTACTTTTATGATAGAAGAAAATGCATGTAAACATGCCATTTATATGCAAAAGCTTTTTGTTTGTCAAAGTTATTTGCCTTCTACTTTCTTAAAAATAAAACAATAAGCACGTGAAAATCTTCTGCCCTGTTTTCTTGAGTTTACTGATGACAGTTGGGCACAATACAGTGCAGGAATGGCCTGAGGTGTAGCGTCTCAACAGGAAGACATCATCACAGTGAGAAGTTGTGATCTAGTGTGAAGAATTGTGGTTTCAAGGTAGTTGTTTTTTTAATGTAGGAGATAATTTATTTTTTCGCTTAGGTTAAGAGCTAAAAATGGAACTAGGGGTTGATTTATAACAATAAAGATGACTAGTCTAGGAAATGCTTCTCTTAATGGCTTTAACTAAAGAGAAGCCTTTTCTTCATGCCATCATCAGGCTCTTAAATTAGCATGACCTTCCATTGGTTGCCTCTAATTTCCACAAACTGGAGGCAAGAAACAACAAAGTGCATTTGGTCTTCACCATCAGCAGGGTGCCGGTTGGGGACCTATCAGGAAAGCAAAATGAAGCAATAAATGAGTGTGAAGGTTCTTTGTAAAACTGTCAAACATTATATATATAATAATTGCTTTTGTGATGTCAAAGAAAATAAATGCTAAATATAGGTTGGAACAAAATTCTCCATGTTTTCTCAAAATAAAAAATAATCCTTTGAAAACGGAGAGTTTTCATCTTTGTAATTTCCCTCTCCAGAAACCACCCCAGTCTTCTGATCTCTATCCAACTTAGTGGTGCTCAATATACAAACGTCATTTATTGAATGACTGCTTGAATTGATCCTGGCACACCAGAAGGATTATGTGTTGACCCACTATCAGGAGCACACCTTGGGCTCTGTGGCACTTCTCTATCCTATTGTGATGAATTTGAATAAAATTAGACAGAATACTCTTACCTGGAAGCCATATGACATGCATGGTTTCATGCAGGTTCACCTGCATAGATGCCTGCCCAGGGTTCAAGTTATTTTACACTAATGGTCAACTGACTTGGCCTTTGTTCTTTTTTTCTCATTTCTTAGTTACTTTAAAATAGCAAATAAAAACATTTAAGCACATGAAATAGAAGTTCCATTTTCTAAATGAGATTGAATTCAATTGTATAATTTCTTCCCAGCCTGTCACTGAATTTTGATAATAAGGCTACAAATAAAATGTAGAAATTGTCCTCTGAAAATCTGTAGAGAGGCATAGAGGAGAGTGTGGTAGGGACATCATAGGAAAAGGTTCTTAATACTGACTTTGGTGGGGAGCACAGTTGTGAAAATTTTTACTTAAGGATAGTGGCATTTGACTGGAGACTGGAAAGAAAGGTCAAATGTTGAGAGGCAAAGAGGACAATCATTTATCCCTGAAGAATGTCCATTCTCCCAATCTCTTCCTTTTCATATGGGAACAGATGGGCTACAAGATGAATCTTAGCTTCACTAAATTCTAGAAGAGGCATGTTATATTAATATGAGGCATTAAAGTATTATCCAAAGAGATCCTAAACAAATTCTAGGTTTCTTTTGCTTCCTTACATTTTAAAGGAAAGCAAATATACTATGGTAAAAAGCATGGGGTTTAGAATCAGATAAGATCTGAGTTCAAATTTCAGCTCTGCTACTTGAACAAGTTATTTAACCTTTATAAAGTTTCTTTTTCATTAATCTGAGGATTATAATGGCATTTAACTCATTAGAATTTTGTTAGGATTAACTGGCATAATGCAGGAAAAGGGCTTAATCAAATACCTTGCTCTTAGAAAGTACCTAATAACAATAAGCTATTGTCATTACAAGGAATTCTACCCTCAACTATTGCATTTCTCATCTATGAACCCTCCATTGTGCAGGAAAACACAAATTATTTCCACTAAGGTAAATATTTAATTTTAAAACATGGGTTTTTTTAAAGCATGCTATTAAGAGAATAAGAGGAAGAGGCAATTTGAATGTGTCTGACTCTCCAGTGAATGAATCATGTTGTAAGCTAAGTCTCCCTTGTGCTCAGTGAGAAGGCCCAGTGTGGCTGCCTCACATGGTTCCCAGCAGCAGGGCTGCAGCTTGGGCTGATTTACTGGGCCTCACATAGCAGGGGCCATCTGGGACTGCTGAGAAAATCATCAGGCTTGGGAGGGTCACTGTTTAGATTTGAACAATCTGTGTGAGCTTGGACTCCACACCAGGAATGTGGCTCATTATACTGCTAGGCTATTAACTATCAACTTTCATTTTGAAATATAAATTCTGCTGTCTTGGCTGCCCCACTGATCTGGTTATAATGTGCTGTGTGTAATGGAAAAATACAAAGGGATGAGATGGAAATTTAGACTTATAATAAACTAAAACAATAGTGGCTGACAAGCCCGATTTCTGCATAGCAATGAATTCCTTTTGCCAAACACCAATGTTCTAATTTAACCCATTGCTCTAATTTTAAATATCATGTTTAATTAGGTATGTAATGCTTCTTTTATTATTCATAGGATCTTCTTTTCCCTGTCCAGAAACTTATTCTTATTTGGGCTTTTTCTTATCTTTCTACTTGCTACACCAATTTATTTTCCTTTATATTTTTCCCATTTTAATATGCTTTTGGGGGTTGGGGAAAATTGTGGGGTGAAAACAAAGAACATTTTAAAGGATATTACACAAAGAATTCAGTTTAGCATTAACAAGAAGTCAGTAAGCTGATCCATTTTAGGACAAACACACATATAAAGCATTGCCTCAAAACAAAACGAAACAGAAAGTATGTGTCATGCACTACACTAGCTAGGTGCTGAGGGTAGAAAAGATGTGCAATATGCTTTCTGTCTTGATTGGATGATCCTCACTGACAAAGAGTATGCTTCCCATTCATTTTCTATGAAATTACGCTGGGGCTTCGCAAGGTTCCTTTTTTTTTTTTTTTGGGTGGGGGGAGAATATTGGGGTTGAATCCAGGGGACACTCTAACTCTGAGCTATACCCCCAGTCCTATATTTTTATTTTAAAACAGGGTCTTTCTCACTAAGTTGTTGAGGCTGGCCTTGAACTTGTCATTCTACCTTCTCAGCCTCCCAAGTACTGGGATTATAGGCTTGTACCACCAGGCCAGGCTAGTTCCTTCATTTTTATGGGAGGTACCCAGTATTGTTTCAATGGCCAAGGTTTTCTGAGAACTAATGTGACAATGTGTTAACCATTTACTGCTGATCCTTCCCCAGAAAACCAGTAATGAAATGAGGTGAATAATATGAGATTTAAATAAAGTCATGCGGCATTTCCATATTACATCAATTCCATGAATTTAATAGCATTTGCCTACTCTAACAGAGCTGTGTAACCTTGCAGTGCAGCTTATTTCGTAATAACTTTTTCATTTTCAGTTTCTGTATAGGCCATAGACTATACATAAATTCTATAGCTTCAGTTATTTAGACTGGTTTTAGCTTGGCTTCTATTTTCTCTCTCAAAACTCTTTAGTCATCCTCATCTGTGGGTTCCATCAAATGATCATCTGCATGCCTCTGCCTTAAAGTACTCTGTGTTACATACTGATATCTAACAGCATAGGGCTATTCCAGAGCCATCCTACACTATGTTTTAAAGGCAAAGTATTCCTGTTGCCCAGAGGCTCCATTACCATCACATGCCTGAACAATTCTCTCTCTCAAAATCCAAAGAACTCTGACTGATGTTGGAAGAATGCCAAGAACTGTAGTAGAAACTCTATGTACTTTTCCAAAGCTACTTTTTATACACAATAAGCAAAGTGTCCTACATTTCTGAATCTCTCTCTCACTGCTCCATTTCTTTCTAAATACTACCCACTTACTTCACTTCTATTTTTAAATTCACCCAGTAAATCACTCCAATTCTAAAAACCTTCAAAGCAAACAATTTTATTAAAAAGCTAACTTTAAATTCCCTTATACATGCTTCTGTAGATACCTTACCCATAGGTTTAAAAAGTTTGCTTTGTCCTCTGCATTGATCCAGATGTTCATATCTTAGACTGGTGTGCCACTGGAGATCTCCCATCCCCACAGTTTTAATGAAGTCATGTCACCACACAGCTGCTGCCCATTGGGTATCTCTAGTAACCAGGTTACCAGGGCATCCAAGAAGCCCTGAGAGAGCTCACTGTTAAGCTCCACCTTTAGTTTTACTGTAAATATCACTGGTGCTATAATGAGTTATTTGGAAGATGCATATTACAATGCCTTGAAGATCCAAGAATAATTGTTCTGGGCAGGACTAGCTGTGCACAAGGAAGAATGTGTGCCCTGGAAAACAAAAAGAGAGAAAACACTATCTCTGGAGCCAGAATAAGTATAATCCTTTTAAAGCTGGTCCAGATCTTTTTACAAGGCAACACTTAAGGAAATGTCAATTTCATCACTTCCCCAGAGTTCTGTGATTGTTACCAATCACATTTCTAAAATACGGGGAAACACCTGTAGTACTTTGGATGTACTGCCAGTAATCTCACTTTATATAACCACCTCATTTTAGAAAAGGTAAGCAAGACAGATCAAGAAAACTGGGATGAGGCAGAAAAGTATTTTTACCTGTTTTCCACAAACAACTAAAGATGAAAACCTCTTCTCAGGGCTTAAAGTCTCCATCTCTATGTGTCTTTAAGGGGTCCACCTGCTTCTTCGGGAACCCCAGCTCTTTTGACTGTATCACACTACCTCCAGTGGTATTACCATGACTTCATTATTTGCTACCATATTATCTATAAAATAGCTTCCAGAAATGCTCCCATAGATTTTTTTCGGGTGTGTGTGTGTGGTACTGGGGATTGAACCCAGGGGCATTCTGCCTCTGAGCTACACCCCCAGCCTTATTTTATTTTTTTATTTTGAAACAGGGTCTCACTAAGTTACAGAGGGTCTCACTAAGTTGCTAAGACTGGCCATGAACCTGTGATTCTCCTGTCTCAGCCTCCCAAGTACTGGAATTACAAATATGCACCACTTTGCCCAGCTCTATAGAATCTTATGAATCAAATTAAGTTGAAATGGAGAAGGGACATTGGAAGTACCTTCAATTCCTCATAGGTAAGTAGGAAAGTAGGTATATAGGTAGGCATAAACAGACACTCAAAGGTCATTCTTATTTCTATAATTTCTACTGATTAAGTCATGCTTAAGAAAATCCTGTTATCTAAGAATCACCAATGATAGCTGTAATATCTTAAGTAAAATTTCCAATATCTGCCCCCAAGGGGTAATGTCAATGTGGTTCAATGTCAAATATCCCCACTGACTAAGCCCTCTTAGCTAATGGGCTCTCCCACTGCACATAAAAGACTTTTGTGTAGTATTGAATGTACAGAGGATCATCTAATATTTCCATGTAATATATGCCACCAACCACTTTTGTTATTACGCTATTTCCATCTTCAAGTAGCAGTGACTTCTAATTGCATTTTGTCTTTCTGAAGGAGACTTTATGTATGGTGATGATTATTCAGTGTCTGTTTCTCAAGCAAGATGAGAGAGACTTTCTGCTATCTTACTTCTAGTAAGGTGTTTTGTGCTTTGTGCATCAACTTCTGAAAGAGTTCCCTTTTTTTACCTGATATTTTTTTAAAAGTGGAAAAAATGCAAAATTCTATGACTGAATTTATCATTTTCTGCCAAATGTGTACAAGATATACTCCTAAGACTTACTTTAAAATTCTCAAGGCATCCCAATTCATCTGATTTTTTTACCCCCTCCACTGCCACTTACAAAGGGGTTATAAACACTGTCTTCTAATAATAAATATTAGTAACTTTTGCAGTATATATTGCTTAAAGAGAGAATAAGTGATGAAAATTGCTCCCCTTCATTAATAAGCAAAGCGATATATTTTATGCATTTTCAGCCGGTTACTCATGCTTTTTCTTCCCCCTCCCAGAGCAGACTTACAACATCAAACAGAGAAAATGAGAGAAACATCAGAGTGAGACCAGGAAGCATTCCAGAAAAGCTGGCTTTGTGTATGCTGTTTGGTATCATGACACACTGAATGTACACCTCCATGGTGACCAGAAACTCCCACCATGATGAAAGGAATGAGAAAAAGTAAAAGTCACTTTTAAGTTACCATGTAATAATATTTTTATAAACTATCATGCATAAACTACTTGCATTAAAACAAATAAATAAAAAACCATAAGTGATTATAGAAAAGTCAGTTTCTTGGACTTCATCTGGTATGTAATAAATCCTAGTCTCTGTGAGTAGTCTCGTGGAATATACATTTTGGCAAGGTTACCGGGTAAGTCATAACATACCAAAGTTTACTATGGGTGTGGTCAGGGTATGATACTATGTTTACTGACGAAGGCAGGCTTACATGTAGTTAATAGTGTTAATGGGTATTAATAGATATTAGCAACGTTTCCAAATAGTTGTTAATTATAGTTTATTAAAATATCACTGGGCTGGGCATGGTGGCACATGTCTGTAATCCTGTAATCCCAGTACTTAAGAGGCTGAGACAGGAAGATCATAGGTTCAAGACCAGCCTCAGCAACCTAGCAAGACCCTGTCTCAAAGTAAAAAATAAAAAGGGCTGGTCATGTAGCTTGGAGGTAGAATACCCAAGGTTCAATCCCCAGTGCAAAAAAAAAAAATCACTGGATGTAGAAAGAAAAAATGGTTTGCAAAGTGTTTTCCTAACTTTATTGTGGATACAGAACAGCTAAGGAGCTTGTTAAAATGAAGATCCTGACTTGGTAGTTCTTGGGTGATATTCTGCATTCCTTTTTTAAAACTTTTCCTCTCTTTTTCTAATATTATTTTTATTGACACATAATATTTGTACATATGTATGAAGTAGAATGTGTTGAGGTAAAATGTATTTGATTCATGTATTGGATAGTGATCAACTTAGGGCAATTAGCATATCTATCACCTTCAACTTTTATTATTTCTTTTGGCTCAAATTCCTGTCTTGTAACTATTATGAGGTATCTAATGCATTATTGTTAATTTTATTCACTCTGTGCCATAGAAAACAAGAACTTCTGTCAAACAGTAACACTGTCCTTGGTGCTTGACCTCTTTCCCATAGTTCCCCAGTCTCTTTTAACCACCATTCTACTTTCAACTTCTGTCTGATGAACATTTTTAGATTCCACACTGGAGTGAGATTATGTGGTATTTGTCTTTCTGTGTTTGAATCCACTTAATATAATCTCCTCCAGGTCCATCCATGTGTCCACAAATAGCTGATTTCATACTTTTTATGGCTGAATAGTATTCCATTGTGTATATATACCACATTTTCTTTATCCATTAAGCTGTTGATGAATGGATCCAATATCCATCTGTTGATGGATATTAGATTTATTCCATATCCTGTTCGAATAGTCCTGTAATAAACATGGGAGTGCAGGTGTCTTTTTGACACACTGATTTCATTTTCTTTGGGTATATACCAGTCCTGGGACTGCTGGATAGTATGATGGTTCTATTTTAGGTTTCTTGAGAAGCCTCCGTACCATTCTCCATAATAGCTATACTAATGAGATTCTGCTCTTTTTTTTTTTTTTTGCAGTACCAGGGATTGAACCCAGGGGCGATCTACCTCTGCACTACACCCCCGGCCCTATTTTTTTATACTTTATTTTGAAACCGGGTCTCACAAAGTTGCGGAGGACCTCACTAGCTAGAGAGAGAGAGAGAGACAGAGAGAGAGAGAGAGAGAGAGAGCGAGCGCTGAGGCTGGCCACGAACCCGGATCCTCCAGTCTCCGCCTCCCAAAGTACTGGGATTACAAGTGCGCGCTACCACGCCCAGCTGAGATTCTGCTCTTTTAACAAGCTCCAAGAGGATGCTGGAGATGTTGGTCTGTGAATCAAAGTTGGAGTAGCAAGAACTAAGAAGGTTTTACAAAACATACTCCTAAGAACCGCTAGTGAATATTTACATCAAACATGCATTTCATTGATCAGAACCCAAAATTTCTAACAGAAACCCCAAAAGTTATTGCTCAATTTGAGATCTAGGAAATACAAATATCTTTGGAATTGTTCCTTTAACCTGTGGAGTGTGTTCTGTTTAACTTCTTACCTGAAGTAATCCAGGTTCAGCAAACCATAAATATAAGCTGTTTTCCCTTCCAGAGGGAAAAATGAACTTATTTGAAGAATGTTGTTATTAAGTCAAAACATTTTACAGAGATAAAAACTGGAGAGTATGTATGAAGTAATCCAAGAAGAATGTGACTCTAAGATAAAGGGTAGCCAACATCCAGAAATTGATCACTTGATTAATATAATCTAAAATAATTATTAGGGTATTAAGCTTAATGTAAGAGCTGATGTGCTAAGAATTTCAAGGGGGTTTAATACTTAATCCCCCAAAAACCATATGAACAAATTATACTTTCCTAAATTTTACTGTTTATAAAATAAGGCCCAGAGATATTTTCCTGAAAATCATACAGCTGGTAATGGCAAAACCAGGACCTCCCATGTTTCTGGATTCCAAGTCTCTAATCTTTATATTACATAAAACTCCCTCTCTTCAACAAAGAAGAAAGATCTTTAATAGTGTCAGGGCTTTCATTCCATAGGGCAAGCATTCTCTATAGGGATATTAAGGGGAAAAATTGGGGGAAAAAACTAAAATGTTTCCTGGGGGAGGTAAATAGGCAGGAAGGGGAGCAAGGTAATGAAAGAAAGATTGAGAAACATCAAGAAACACTGATTTCTTTTAGCATCGCCATTAAAGATAGAGATGACCACAGATTCTAGCATATGGGAGTTATCCATCACCAGCCAAGGAAGAAACAACTCCCAGGGTGGTAGATGACTCCATATTGAGACAACCATGTTAACCATCCATATGGCTGACAAGGCTAATGTAGAATTGTTGCTTTCAACAAGCTATGTATTCAGAGAAGAAAAATATAAGGAAGGAAGGAAAAGGAAGAAGGAGAGAGGAAGGGACAAAGCTGACAGCATTGTTCCTTAGTGGGCACTATATGCCCAGTTTAACAGAATATTATCTACAGTTCTCATTTGGAGTCCATCTGAGACAAGTATCTACCCAAACAATACAATAAATTTCCATGGGAGCATAGGAGGGAGAGCTTGTACCATGGGAGCAGAGGAGGGAACGGTGTAGCATGGGAGCAAAGGAGGGAGAGGTGTACCATGGGAGTGGAGGAGGGAAGGAATATACCATGAGAACCGGCTTGTGAGCCCATTGAATGAAATGACTTCTGGGGTCTCCACAAGACAAAAGGGATATTTAGAAGGAAGCTGGAGGTGCTGTCATAAAAGAGGCTGGACACAGATATCCATACTCCAATTGTTTTTTTTTTTTTTTTTTTGGTGTGGTTCCGGGGATTGAATGCAGGGGCGTTCTACCTCCATGCTACACCCCCGGCCCTATTTTTTATACTTTATTTTGAGACCGGGTCTCATGAAGTTGCGGAGGGCCTCCCTAAGTAGAGAGAGAGAGAGAGACAGGGAGAGAGAGAGAGAGAGAGAGAGAAAGAGAGCGCACGCGCGTGCGTGCACGAGTTGAGGCTGGCCGCGAACCCGGATCCTTGGGTCTCCGCCTCCCAAAGTACTGGAATTACAAGCATGCGCCACCACGCCCGGCTCCATACTCCAATTGTGATATTGGTATTTTTTCACCCTTCAGGTTGGTCTGCCTTAGCCATGGGCAGTGTGAATTGTACATAAAAATAATTGTACATCAAAAGATACAAATAATATAGAACGTGTTACGAGTTCCTGGCTCCCATCTATGTCTTGTTTCATCATCCCACTTTTTACCACCTGCTCACAGTCTTCTGCTTCCCCTGCTCTCCAAACAGTACTCCTGAAATGGACTTGCAATTTCTAGTGCAAAACGACAAGAGAAAAACACCAGTAAAAGCATTGGTAGTCCTTCCCTCCTCTCATTCCACCCTTTAAAAGGGGACATATCTTTCTCTGGTTTTGCCATTACTTGCCTTTGCTTTGCTGACTGGGATTAGAGAAGAAGAAACCTAAAATAGAAGTTGAAAGCAGACAAAACACCCCACCTTCCATTTGAGCAGTTGTGGAAGACAGAGAATGGAGGAATGAGGAAAGGAAGTGAGGAGAACGAGAAAGGAAAAGAGGTGGTGAGATGTTACAGAGATGCTGTCAGGAGCTGGCTCTGGGGAGGAGGATATTTCAAAAGAAATTTGAGGAAGTCTTAGTATATGGGATGAAATGTTCTTTCTGCTCTAATTTTAAGAAAGTTTATTTTGCTTCCTTGATATTTTGGTTTCCTTTGCGTTCAGCACCATGTTCAGTTTGTTTGAATGGCATCTTTTTTGATGCTAGTGAAAAAAATGATGAGGCAGATGAAGTCCCAGCTCTCAGGTAATTTGAATTTTAGCAGGGGATATAGATGACACAGTGGTAAAAATAAACAAAGTAACAATAGAGTATGGAGTTGGCATAAAGACAGACATATACATCAGCAAAACAAAACCCAGTGCCCAGAAATAGACTCATATACATGGTATAAATAATTTCTGGTAAAGATGCCAATGAACTCAATGGAAGGAGGAATAATCTTTTCAAAAATAGTGCCAGAAAAACTGGAAAACATATGGGAAAACAAGACCGTTTATGTTTGTGGGATGATGGACGTGCTCCACCTCTTCCTTGAGGGTGTAGCCATCCAGGCGCACTTATTTGTCCAGTCTCATCACACTGTATATATCAGTTATGTGACTTACATTTCAGTAAAGTTGCTGCAATAAACAATTAGATAATTTTAGATAGTAATTAGGGCTCTGAAGAAATTAAAAGAAAGTCACAGAAGGGAATAAGAGTGGAGGTGGAGAAATTGACTTTCAGGGAAGACTTTGAGACAAAACCTGGTGACAACCAGGCAGCCAGGCCCAGATTTGTGAGACAAGAGCTCCAGGCAAGGTGCAAAGGTCCTGAGGTCAAAACAAGTTCTGTGTGCTCCAGGAATAGACTGAGGGCTGCTAGTGAGGCTGAAACCAGCACAGGAGGGCAAGAGGTAGAGGATTAAGTCAGAGAAGCAGCTAAGGTCAGGTCCAGGAGGGACATTACAGAATTTCTAAATGAAATGAGGCCACCAGAGGGTGTTAACCAGGCAAATGACATAACCCAATTTACTATTCTTAAATCTTACTGTGACTCTTTTGTGGGGATTTCTTTTTTAATGCTAAGTGAATGTTAGGAGATTAAGAGAGAAATAGCAAGTAGAGTTAGAAAGTGACTGACATGGTGACTTGGTCTAGAGTGGCCGCAGTGGACACAGCGAATTGAAGGAGTCATGGCATCTGTCCAAAGAGCTTCTGATGATTAGAGATGACAAAATAAAGAAATCAGACAAGACCACCACATTTTGTTTTCTATCTGTTGGGAATGCAATGGTACCATTTGTAGAAATGAAGATTTGGGAAGAGAAGTTGAGGAGAGTGTAAATGAGGCAGGAATTTAGACATATGGGTTGAAATCTCAGAGAAATCAGGGCTGGGAAGATAAATGTGGGTGTCACAACCATGCAGATGGTACTTGAAACTGTGGAACTCAAAGGGTCTCTTACACACAGAGGAGTGAAGAGGACTAATGTCGTAGGCAGAATAATGCCCCTCTCAGCTCCCTGTGGTCTAATGCACAGGACCTATGAACAGGTTACCTTCCAAGAAAAAGGGAGGACTCAAAGATGTGATCAAGTTAAAAACTTTGAGATAATCTTTTGGTTATCCAGGCATACCCAATCTAATTACATGTGGACTTCATGTTGGAAAACCTTTCTTGATTATAGTCTGAGAGGGTCTAAGAAAGAAGGTTCAGAGAGAGATTCAACATTCCTGGCTTTGAAGACTGGGGGAAAGGACAATAGTCAAAGAATAAAGGCAACCTCTAGCAGCTAGAAAATATTAGGAGATGTTTTCCTTCTAGAGCCTTCAGAAAGGAACAACCCTGATGCACCTTGATATCAGTCCAGAGTCTTATATCAGATTCTAAACTGCAGATTTAGGAACATAATAAATTATGTCACCTTAAGCCGGTAAAGTTGTGATAAATTTTTATGGCAGCAGTGAAAAACTAGTACACTGAAGGACTCAGCTCTGGGACCTTCAATATTTAAGGCCAACCCAAGGAAAAGTCAGCTAGTCAAGAAGCCTGAAATGAGCAGCCACTATGGGAATAAGAAATCTGGAAGAGGGGGTCATCATCAAAACCAAGAGGAGAAAGAAGTGAGTAACCACATCAGATGTGCCTAGGAGATAAAGTAAATGAGGGCAGAAATCCTATGGCCAGCTCAGAATTCACCACATACCCAAAGATAGAGATTTGGAAATTGCAGAAATACAATTTTTAGTTTAAGCCTTGGTTAAGTGGATAAGGTCAGTCAGAAAGACTCAGACATAAAGAGGAGGGGAAGTAGCATTGTAAATACAGTATCAACTTGAATTGAAATACATATATTTATATATGTGTGTATGTACATATATATATATGTATGTATAGATATGTATATAAATATGTATGTATTTCCTTATGATCAAGTGAGCCTGATCTAATGACATGCATCTATATCTTGATGCTGCTTTAGAAGCACACTTCAGAGCTATGAGATAAAGGTAAATGATCAATAAATCACAAACCTGGTGCTGAAGCAGGATGAAGTAGCTCCAACTGTCAATATAGCTGCTGGAAGCCTTATCTGCTAAAGGTAGAGCATGGCAAAGTTCTTGGCATGCCCTGCTGATAATTCATCATTCAAAAGACAGAGGGTGATAAAGGCAGAAAGGAGAGGAAATGCTGTTGGCGCCTAATATTGCTGAACAGTGAGAACTGATGAGAGCAGTAGAAATAAGGAGGACCTGGGGAGAAATGAATCTTTGCATTTCTAACAGTGTAAAAAGAGAGATCATATTTGTAAGTTATTAAAAGATGCCTCTGGAGCCCAATTTCCTAGGTTCAGATTCTACCTCCAGCACTAGCTAAATGACTTGGGACATGCCACTTTATCAGTCTGTGCCTCGCTTTCCTCTTATGAAAAAAGGAATGATAATGGCAACTAGTTCAGTGGGTTGCTCCCCAAATTAAATTAACTACTACTTGTAAAACATTTAGGATAGGGGTTCACATAGTAAAAAATCCAATAAATGCAAACTAGAAATAGTAATAATTATATCATCTGGTATTTACCTTTGATTTCAGGAAAGCTACTTTTGAAACATTTGTAGAAGAGGTGCATTCTCTATGCACAGAGAATGAATGAACAAAGTTTTCAGGAGTGATCCACCTTCACTGGATGTCAGAGGACATTCACTTATGACACCAGCTGGGTCATCCAGCACTGCAATCAGGGTTGGTGTGGTCACCTGCAGTAGTCAAGAAAAGCAAGCACCAGAGATGATTTAAAGCCATGCCCTCAGGTCAAAATGAGCAAACAAATTCAATCAACAAATTTCAGGTGCAAGGTCAGGGAAGCGGCATGAGACAAAGTGAAACAATGAAGAAATGAGAATACTCTGGAGCAGAAGAAGAGACACCACAGAGGGAAGGGAAGCTAAAGGCCCATGATGACCAAGCACTGGGGGCTTTGTTTGTCCACAGCCTGATTTTATGTTCTCAGCCATATGGTGTGATAGAGGATCCTGTAGGTTTTCATGCTTAATTAAAATAAATTCTTATTAGTGTACACTTTTACATGTACCTATACAAACATATAGTATTTGTGTGTGCTTCACATACATGTAAACACATACTCATGCACACGTACAGATGTGCCATGTGAGTTGGTGACAGCAAGGAAGTTGAAATTTCACTATTATTATGAAGATTATTATGTGAGACTATAAGTCTATAATGCACCAATAAAAGTATTTAAAAAAGCAATTCAAATGCCATATCTAGAAGGGGATAGAGTAGGAAAATAAAACCATGGTATGTATAAAGAATAAAAACTGGAGTTCTCAGAATGAATTAAGCATGTAAATTTGTTCTTTGTTACTTATGTGGACAGTAGAATCTAATAAACACTTTTTTATTAGTTACTTACATTAAATTTCCAAAGAGATTTCTCTCTCTCTCTTACATCATTTATTTTTTGCTTCCAACCTTCTTCCTTCCTCTCTTCCTTCTGCCTCTTTTTCTTCTCTCACTCATGCACACATAAATATAAATCTTTTTAAAAACCAGGGAATATTACCACAATGGTCCATAAATCCTGCATAGCAGTTACCTAGAGGTGGTTGAGTAATAGCTGCCCTCTCTGTAGAAGGGCTCTGGAGTTTCTAGATCTCCACCTTTCACCAGATGAACCACTGAAAATATTTGAATTTTTAACCATGGTCAAGCAACAGAGCTTGGGAAAATAACACAAGACACAAAGCAACTGTCCCAAAAGGAGAAGAGAGAAAACAAGTTGGCATCTGTGACCTGCATGAGTGGTGCAAAGAGTGAATGATGGATATATGGACAGGCCTGACTTACAGGGCCACAGATATGAAACCCAGTGTAGCTGAAAGGGACACTTGGATGGGCTCAAATTTTAAAGGAATGTAGGAAGAAGATGCAGAGAGGAATAAAGGACACAAAACAGATTAAATCAGAAGATTAACTTGGATCTTTGAGAAGAAGGGTGAGTATTGAAAAGTGAGTTCGAATTTACAAAACTTTCTGAAGACAAAACAGGAGACCTTTTTTCTTTTTGTTAGGTTCAGAGCGAGGAGATGAAGGCGGGCAGTCTGCGGGTACCAGATGGTACAATGCTAACAGATGACAAAAAGAAAACAAGACTAATCAACTCCCATTTAACTCCCATCTTCTCCAACCAGGAGAGTGATCTTCAAAGTGACACAAAGAAAGCAAACATGGTTAGGAGGAAATTGAAAACCAAGACAGGTAAGGAGATAGTGTGAAAATATAAAGGCGTTTGAATCCTCCAGCCTCAGAAAAATTGCATCTCAGGGGAATGAAAGAATTGCAGATTCAATTACAAAACTACCACAATCTTTGAGGATGCCTAAAGTATGAAAGATAGCGGAAACATAACAAATGAATATTTTTCTCTTTTTAACTATTTATATTTTATTTTATTTTTATTAAAATAAAAATTGTTTGAAATAGGAAATTTAGAACCTACAGCAAGGTATTCAGAAGCAGAAATCATAATTTGACGTTTCAGAATCAAGTGCAGTCACCATTTCCACATATTTTCTTCCTGAAATTATATATATATTATATATATATGCATACATATATATATATATATATTACATAGTTGTGATAACATCAAGTACAAACTTACTCATAAACTTTTACTGCCTTTAATGCAATGATAACTCTTTACAAACATCTCTTTAATAACCATAAAACATCAAATCCCATGTATGGAATATATTTTCCTTTGCTCTTTTCTTCTTCTTTCTTCTTCAGTGATATTTGTCTCCAATTTTTCACTGTTACAAATAAAGCATGATGAACATCATTATAAATAAATATTTGTTACTTTACAGATTTTTCCCTAGCAAAATGTGGTATATTATAATTTGCGATAAAATGACTCTACACACATTATCCAACTGCTTTCCAGAGTTTGATTCAATGTACATATGAGAATTCCTTCTGATGGAACCCTTAAATTAATTACTTAAGATTTTGAAACTTCAGGGTAAAAATGATACATTGTTTTTATTTTATTTTATTTCTTGGTACTGGGAATTGAACCCAGGGGAAGTCTACCTCTGAGCTATACCCTCAGTCTTATTTTATTTTGAAATAGGGTCTCACTAAGTTACTGAGGGTCTCACTACATTGCTGAACTGAATCCTCCTGTCTCAGCCTCCCAAGTTCTGGGATTATCACCACACCTGGCTGGTATATTGCTATTTTGATTTGTATTCTTTTGAATTTCAGTGAGGTAGAAGAATTTTTATATGCTTATTAGGATTTGTATTTTCTCTATTTTCTCTTTCTATTGCTCAATAGTCATTTCTTTTGGTTAATGTTTCATTGAATGCTTGAAAATTTTTATTTTCCATTTTAAGGTAGAAAGAGTTATCAGCGTAAAAGAAATCTCCATTATTGATTATTGAATTTTTACTTGGCTATTTTATCCAATATAATTATTTTTTTTATTTTGCACTCAAATAGTCATACTGCTGTTGTGGCAGGACCCCTATATTGTATTTCATACTGCTGTGTTGCTTTATTTTTATTTTTTTTTTTTGCGGTACTGGGGATTGAACTCAGGGGCATTCTACCTCTGAGCTACACCCCAGCCCTATTTCTTTTATTCTTTACTTTGAAACAGGGTCTCACTAAGTTGTGGAGGCCTCACTAAGTAACTGAGGCTGGCCGTGAACCCCGATCCTACGGTCTGTTTCCGGAGTACTGGGACTGCAAGCGTGCGCCACCACTCCCGGCTTGCTTGCTATGTTGCTTTAAATCTCACAATAAATCCCTTTCTATTAACAGATTACTACCGTGTGTGTGTGTGTATGTGTGTGTGTGTGTGTGTGTGTGTTTGTTTGTGTTACTGGGGATCGAACCCAGGGGCATTCTATCTCCAAGCTACACCCCCAGCCCTTTTTATTTTTTGTTTTGAAACAGGGTTTACTAGGTCGCTGAGGCTGGTCTTGAACCTGCAATTCTCCTGTCTCAACCTTCCAAGTACTGGGATTACAGGCAGGCACCACCATACCAGGTTCCAGATTATTATTCTTAGGTTCTTAAAGCAACTGAAGCATGTCTTTTTTGAAATAATACATAAATTTTTGTTTAATGGAGCTTTTTGTACCCACTGGGATTAAGATTTAAAATATGAAGGGCAGCCATGCTCACCACTATACCACCAATGCTGCCCAGCTGGGGCAAGATCTACAATATAACAAGAAATAAATGAAATTCAAAGCCAGGTGTGGTGGCACAAGCCTGTATTCCCAGTACTTGGGAGGCCGAGACAGGTGGATTGCAGGTAGGAAGCCAGCCTCAGCAACTTAACAAGACTCTATTTCAAAAACTAAAATAAACCGGGCGTGGTGGCAGACGCTTGTAATCCCAGTACTTTGGGAGGCGGAGATCGGAGGATCCGGGTTTGCGGCCAGCCTCAGCTCTCTCTCTCTCTCTCTCTCTCTCTCTCTCTCTACTTAGTGAGGCCCTCCGCAACTTCGTGAGACCTGGTTTCAAAATAAAGTATAAAAAATAGGGCTGGGGGCATAGCGTGGAGGTAGAATGCCCCTGGGTTCAATCCCTGGTACCGCAAAAAAAAAAAAAAAAAACTAAACTAAAATAAAAAGGGCTGGGGGTGTAGGATGCCCCTGGGTTCAATTCCTAGCATCAGGAAATAAATAAAATTCAAAAGCATGTGTTTTAGAATGTTTGTTTTGAATTTTTTTTAAAAAAAAACAATGATCCACATCCATGAAGTTAGATTATAGTATCCTTTCTCTGCTTTTATGTAGAAAAAATGGAAAACATAATAAAGTATCTAGTTGGTATATACTAAGTACCTATGAATCATAACAAATTATTTATTTAGAATGTGCCTATATCCTACCATCATCCCTAATCCCTAATTTTTCTTCTGTTATTACACTGGTGTGATTTTAAAAGTAGAATTTCATTTATAATAAAAGAACTTTAGTAGACTTGCCCTTTCTATATTTTCTGGTCCTAGGATCCTGGGTAAATTATCTTTCACTGCAGATATTTGGCATTAGGGGTTGGGTGACTGCCAGGTCTTCTGGTCAGCATAATCTTTAAATCACAGAATTAGGAGCAGACACTGGAGGTGTAGCTGTCCATGAAATCATGGGGCTGGAATATGTGCAGAAAGGCACTGGGAAATCCCTTCTCATCACAGCATATGGTCTTCTCTTATTTTAACTTTCTATGCCATTGCAATTTTTGTCTCTTATAAAAATCTAAGCATTTTAATGCAAGTTTTAAGAAGATATAACCGATGCCAGGATTTAGCCTCTACATTAATTTTAATTTCCATAGTATAAAGGAAGAGTATATATACCAGTTAAGCTTGAGAGTATTTCTTATATTTTGTTGTCTAATAAAAGTATTAAAAAGACTTTAAGGAGTACTTTACACAGAGCAGGGGACCCCCAAGCTTGAACATGTGTTCTCCTAGTTTACACCCTGCCTAACTAGTCTCACTTCATATAGTAGAGCTGATTCCACCCATAATTAAGATGGAAAATTGCAAATCTGTGTCAGCAGTGTCTTCCTTTGAGCTCTGAGATATGTGAGCTGCCTTGGCTAAGGAGGGGCTTAAGAGAAATGGGGTGAGGAGAGTAGAGCTCTAGTCCTGTCTTTCTACTAATTTTCCAACCACAACTCCACTTGGCTGTGCTCTATAAATTATGATTTCATAGAAGAGTATATATGAAAAAGAAATTCATGCCACTTAAAAACAATTTGAAAGCCTTCCTATTGATGAAGCACTTTTCCTGCAAACAGAGATTTAACAGGTTATACGATCCTTGAGACCATGGTAATGACATGTGGACTGGATGAGAATACAGTCGGGGGTTGTGGCTGGTGAAGAGCTACACCTGCCAAGTCCAGTCATCGTCTCCAGTGATGTGGCAATGAAATCTGACCAATTTAATAGTTTGGTTATCAACTTCAAAGAAGATAAAAATGGCACACTAATTAAATTTGCAGCTAATTAAACTGAGCTAAACAGGTAACAAATTTGTGGCAATCAATATTAAAAATATTCCAACAAATTAAAAGCTGATAAGATTAGATTAGAGGTGGGTTTTAGTCCTACCCTTGAGCCTTAGAGATAATTTTCTCAATTACAGTACAGATGAAGTATAACCTCAGTAGTGCATTTGAAAAAGATCAACAGGTTGTTATGAATAGCAAGCTCAACATGAGCCAAAAACTGTTCTAAAAGAGTAAATATCACTTAAACTTACATTATGTGTAGAACCTAGAACATCCCAGTGTTCTTCAGTGGCTCATCTGCATGTGGAGATATGCATGTGACTTGTGCATGGCAATCTGGAGATGTCTATCCAGAGATCAGCTACATCAACCAAGAAGAAGCTGCAGATTTTGGTGGTGTTGGGACTAGAGGAGAGAGGACAGAGTATAAGACACTTACATCCACCTGGCTTAAATATCTGAAGGCCTGCCACATGACATAATACTTATCTACATTTCAGAAAAACAACAGGCAAAAATTAGGGACAAAAATTTGGTTAATTTAGTTCAGTACAAGGAAGAAAATTGTTATTAGGACCATCTTAAAAAGAAAAGTCTGCTTCACAAAGTACACTTACAAATCTTTGTAAATCTTTGAATAAAGGCATTAGGTATAAAATTACAGAATCCCTCTTAGTTCTTTTGGACCTTACGCTCCTATGACACAGTGGGAGTCTGAGAGAAGACTTTAAATTCTCTGATGAGAGCTTACCCACATAGCAACATGGGAAGCTCTATGACTGATGTTAAGAACATGTGGCAGTTCCAAGAAAAAATAAGCTCATGGTAGGTATTGATCATTTTACTCCTTTTAAATGAAAATAAGGCATTCTAAACTATATTTCTAAGCTTTTGATTAATATTTCCTAAGTATATATAGTATTTATAACCCCTCTTGCTTTTTTCATTTTTGTTTTTTGAAAAATAATATACCAACTATATTAGGTATTTTAAGTTATCTTTAATCACCTATTCTTCACATCATTTAACTTTCTTTGTTATTACATATTCCTACTTTTACATTTGGTCTTATATAGTACAGACATTTTGCTTTTACATAAACCATTAAAATCATTACCATTTTCCATTGTTGCATAGTAATCATATATCTCAATAACTGATTAATGGTCTTATTTCACAATGTTTCATAAGTTAATTATCTATCTCCTAGAATTTTTTTACTATTATATATAATGCTAAGTAGCTGAATATATTCTAAATTTCTCTTGTCTACTACAAATGTTTATAGTTCCCAAATCCAAAAATATAACCCTTTTTAAAGTTCAAATAGGTCCCTTTGTAATTTTGACTGAAATTTCATTGAGATCATATGGTAATTTAGGATAAATGATATGTTTACAATATTGAATCTTTCTATTAAGGGGCAAAATATTATCTTCAATTAAGCTATTTTCTTAATATCTTTTTATAGCTTTGTAACTTTGCTCACATTGGTCACAAATATCTCTCAAGTTTATAACTATACTTTTGATGCCATTGTGATATATATATATATATATATACATATATATATAATTTAATGCATTATCTCAGTGGTTTCTTTGCAGAACTACAAACATATATGTCTTCATGATTTAAGAAGTTGACATAACTAATTTTATCCTCTTTTAATTTATTAACATGGCAAGTTGTATTAATACATTTTCTACTATTGAGCTGACCTTGCATTCCTGAAATAAAAATTATTATTATATTGCATTGCTGATTTTAATTCAGTCTATTATTTTAAATATATTATTTGTATTTTTACCTCTACTTTCATAAGTGGCATTATTTTGATTTTTCTCTGCCTTGTTTTGGCAGCAAGGCAAGGCTGTCCTTTTTTCTGCCCAACTTCTCATATTTTGATCAAGTTTTCTTTCACTGTTTTGGTTGCTTTGAGTGATAGGAGTTTGTCTCTTATTTTTATAGTATTATATTGATCATCTTTGTTAAATTTATAAAATTATATTTAAAATGTTTCCTCTTAATTGCAAAGGCAATCACGCTTATTCTCTTCCCATCTTGTAAACCGAAAGCACCAACAAACCAGTGTTTGCCCATCCTCCATAGTTTGTTAAAATCATGTAGAGTTCTAACCCCTGTTGATATTAATTTTACTGTCTACTTTGCCTCACTTATTTCAGATGCTTCTTCTTAGCAATCATTTTAAGTTAGATAGCCACATTATCAGCAGCTCTAAATTTAGAAAGGTCATCCCCTGGGGTTTATTTTTGCTTTGTTTTGTTTGGCTGGAGCATTGCATTGAATACTTTCCCCATTAAGTGATTGTGTGGCCTATGATTTTATTTCTAGCCACATTTCAGTGCAGAATTCTAGGATCAAAATCCTCTCATTAGGCTCAGACCGGAGGATCCAGGTTTGTAGCCAGCCTCAGCTACTTAGTGAGGCCCTCCGCAACTTAGCGAGACCCTGTTTCAAAATAAAGAATAAAAGATAGGGCTGGGGGGTGTAGCTTGGAGGTAAAATGCCCCTGGGTTTAATCCCCAGTACTGCAAAAAAAAAAATCCTCTTATTAAATTGCAGACATTATGCCATAATCCTTTAGCACCCAGTTTAACAGCTAAAAATTCATTTGTAGGGATCCTCTTCATTCTCTTAGATTTTCTTTGCAGTTTGGAATTCACAAGTTTACCAAGCTTTATCAGACTTGTGTCCTTTTTTCCTCTTTCACAATATTATCTTAAAATTTGAAAGGTTATTGGGATGTCGAGGAGGTCTTGAGTTTTTTCAGCTTAGAAATACATTCTTCTAATAGCCTATTTTTCTTCATATATTATCTTCTAGAATTTCTGTTAAAGGATATTAGATGTTTCAGATTTGTCCCCTCTCTTTTCTCATGCAATAATAATGCTGTGTTATTGCCCTTATACTCAATATATTAGCTTCTAGATTAATAGTTTAGTTCTCAGCCATCTTCCTTTTGCTATGGACACTTTCCACTAATCTCTCTAAAAAAAGTATCTTTTCATTTCCCCATTTTTTCTATTCTCCAATTCCACCCCCCCAAATAGCCTATTCTTGAGTTGCAATATGATATCCTCATGAAACATTCCAAGAATATCGAATGGAATTATTTTATTTATTTATTTATTTATTTTTTGCAGTACCGGGAACTGAACCCAGGGGCATTCTACCTCCGCGCTACACCCCCGGCCCTATTTTTTTATACTTCTGAAACTGGGTCTCACGAAGTTGTGGAGGGCCTCACTAAGTAGAGAGAGAGAAACAGAGAGAGAGAGACAGGGAGAGAGCTGAGGCTGGCCGCGAACCCAGATCCTCCAGTCTCTGCCTCCCAAAGTACTGGGATTACAAGCGTGCGCCACCACACCCGGCTATTTTTTTTTTTTTTTTTTTTGCGCGGTACCAGGGATTGAACCCACTGGTGTTCTACCTCGGAGCTACACCCCCGGCCCTATTTTTTATCCTTTATTTTGAAACTGGGTCTCACGAAATTGTAGAGGGCCTCACTAATTAGCTGAGGCTGGCCGCTAACCCGGATCCTCTGGTCTCAGCCTCCCAAGTACTGGGACTACAAGCATGCGCCACCACGCCCGGCTCAAATGGAATTATTTTAAAGTTTTCTTTTGTTTCACACATTTACTGTTGGGAGATTAGTTCTATTTTGTTGATGTTGTTCATATACTACCTCCTTTTCCTTCAAATGATTGTAATGTTATCTTTTCATATCTACTTAGGAGCATCCAGAATTTCTCGGTATGGTAGATTATGTTTCCTTAGTACTTGTGAAAAATCAGCCTTCTGTCAGTGAATAGGACTTGAACTTGCATAAGCTCTAGGGTGGGAAAGAGAAGGAGCACACAGGCTGATTAGCTTCCTCTCATGCCCCTGACATTTTCTTGACATGAATTATAGAAGCCAGGAGTTACCAGCCCTGCTTATTTGCCCAGATGTCTAAGCTGGGTGTCCCCTGAAGCAGAGTCTAATTTATGTAAAGATCTATTTTGCTAGCTATAATCTAAAGGTAAAAATCTCATCTAGACACTGCAAAAAGTGGGTGCCTCATTGAAATCTTTTGGTGGTTTACTTGATACTCTGATCTCACAGTCTCTCAGTGCTCTTTCAAGAAAAGTGGCATTCAAGTTTTCAGTGGTATTTTCCACTACGTCACCTCCCCAATCCTAACTCATCTGTTTTTTATTTTAATATTTTTCATAGTTTTTTATCTACAGATAGCATCCTTCCAAGTTTTGCAGGACTGCTATAGTTTTCTTATGTCATCGCAATGATGTTTTATTTATTTATTTATTTATTTATTTATTTATTTATTTATTGCGGTACCGGGGATTGAACTCAGGGGCGTTCTACCTCTGCGCTACACCCCTGGCCCTATTTTTTTATACTTCATTTTGAAATCGGGTCTCACGAAGTTGCGGAGGGCCTCACTAAGTAGAAAGAGAGAAAGAGAGAGAGAGAGAGAGAGAGAGAGCTGAGGCTGGCCACGAACCCGGATCCTCCGGTTTCCGCCTCCCAAAGTACTGGGATTACAAGCGTGCGCCACCACGCCTGGCAACAATGAGGTTTTAGAGCATAGTAGAATTAAAGGTATGTGTTCAGTCCCCCATGTTGAACCTGAAGTTCCCAATAAGCTTTATCTTTATTCTCAAGTCTTTGCCAATGGTCCCAGCAAAAAATTATTTGCTACCACCATTTTTATATAATTCTATTCTTGTTCTATCATATTGCATTGTGATTATGTATGTGTTTTTCTCTGAAATTGATTATGAACTTTTTGAGGGTAGTGATAATCGTATTCATGTTTGCAAACACAGTTTCTGGTGTACATTATTGTTATTGAACAAAGAGAGAAGGGAATGATCATTTCTAATAGGAAAAGTGCTGGCATGAGATGTCCAGGAATTTGTTTTAGAAGCTTGGGGCTATTCCAGAGAGTGGAACTCAGTCTTCATAAACCTGCTTATGTCATAGTTGCTTATTATTTTAAATATTTATAAAACACATCATCAACTGCACTCACCCAGAGCTTTTAGAACGAAGAATTGCTTTGAGCTTTTTCTTCATTGATACTATGAGAGAAGATTAGTGTTTCAACAAAAATTTATTCAATTTTCTAGGGAGCATGGTCACTCTTTCTCTTGGCCACCTCTGACTATAGCTCTTGCTTCTCCAGAGTTACTTAAAGAAGGGTCTGGGTGTCATTCATACGTTGTACCTTTTCTTCACTGTATAAAACAACATGGTACTCAATCATGGTCATTAGTTAAAATGGAAGCCGATAATCAAAAATCACTCATGA
>PVJS01003972.1:0-62657 GCA_004027185.1 Glis glis
CACACACACAAAATAAAAAGGGCTGGGGGTTTAGCTCAGAGAGAGAATGCCCCCAGGTTCAATCTCTAATGCCCCCCCAAAAAAGCCCTTTCATTGGAGCTCCCTTCGACCGCCTTTTCTTTAAGGATGTTGTTCTTAGCCAATCTTTTAGAGCTGCAATAGAGCACAAACCAGTCTGCTCATATCAGATACACCCATGGAGGATGAGCAAGTCTCTGATGAGCACCTGCTCTTGTCACTGTCTCTTGCATCAGTTAGGGGTCTTGGGCTTCCCATGGTAAAAATCAGTTGAAGAAAAAGCTGAACAGCCACAGTTTAAGAAAAACAGAGCCAAGATGGCTCTGGGAATAAAGGACTTAGTGACTAGTCTCTTCCAAGAGAATGGCTCAGCTCTAATCATTTTTTCTCTTTGTATCATCCCATTTTTTTAAAAAATTATTCTTATTTTTAATTTTTATATACTTGTATTGGTGCATTATAGTCTCACATCATAATGTAGTTCATAGTGATAGGGACATATATGCACACAGCACTTGGTAAACTTCCCCAACCCCAGCTCCCTCCCCACTGCCCCCTTCCCCATACATGATATTGAGATTGGCATTGGTATTCTCACTTATGTATATAATATCAGTGGAAGTGTTCCCATCATTAACTAATCCCCCGCCCTGGCCAGACCACCTCCCTCACTCCACTGGGATTTCTCCTCCGGTCCCTCTTGTACCCTGATTACTCCCTAGCTTCTAGATATGAGAGAAAATACTTTCTGTGCTTGGCTAATGTCACTTAACAAAATGTTCTGCAGGTCCATCCATTTTCCTGCAGATGACATAATTTTGTTCTTCATATTGCTGATTGCTGAGTATAATTCCATTGTGTGAATATTTCTCATAATTTTGTAATCCATTCTTCTGTTGATGGACACCTAGGTTGGTTCCATAATTTGGCTATTGTGAATTGTGCTGCAATAAAAATGTATATGCATGTATTGCTATAATATTCTGACTTTAATTCCTTTGGAAAGATACCCAGGAGTGGATGCCGTTACTTTCCTCTATTCAATTCCACTGAATTAGACTGTCTGTTCCCAAGCAATCCTGCATCTTCCTCCTTCCTTTTTGCTTATTACCCAGAGCTGGCTTCTACTACCTGTCACTAAAGAACCACCATGTAATTTTCTCCATCTTCGTTAGTTTAGGTAGTTAGACCCCTGGACACTTCTCTGTCATACACTTCATGACACATTTGCTTGTTGTGGTTTATTTTTCACTGGATCTTTATGGTAAATATAAAATGAGAGTTTTTAAAAATGTCTTTTCCCTCTGCATTTGGTAGGGTACAGGGGTTAAGGCTGGAAATCAGGGCAGAGTAAAGGGCATGAGATCCACAAGCAGAAAACACAGAGAGAAGAAAGGAGAAAGAAAAGAAGGGGAAAGAATCAGAAAAAAATAGTTTTGGTGTGGGGTGAGTTTGTTAAACTGTCATTGAAGCCCTACCTTTCGAGAGCCTGGGACAGGTGGCAGCCACAGTTTGAGATCTGGTGCAAGGATGAAAACTGGGCTTTGGGGGTGGGGATGGGATGGTAAGAACTGTGGTAAATGGCCAAAGCTTTAAGAATTTTAAAATATTTTGGAGAGGAGAATGATAAATGCAAAATCTAGGTGCAGTAGAAAGTCCCTCGGGATTCATAGCAGACTGTATTCTGAGATAAAAACAGTTACAAGAATTATCAAGAACAGTTTTGCTTTTTGTAAGGTAAATAAATTATTAGATAATTTATATTTGGGAGTTGGAGTTAGGACATAACTGATGGGGGGGATCATCAGTTTTTAAGGGGCAAGGACTGTTGTTTCACTTCTGCATTCCCAGCCCCTGGCCGTACACACACACACACACACACACACACACACACACACACACCTAAGTGCTTAGAAGTGAGTGGGTAAGTGCATAAATGAGTAAGTTAAAGAAGCAAAAAATCAGAATCTGTGAGTTTTTGTTTTGTTGTTGTTTTGGTTTGATTTTGGTTTTTTTTTTTTTTTTTTTTTTTTGGTACTAGGGATTGAACCCAGGGGCGTTCTACCTCCAAGCTACACCCAACCCTTATTTATTTTCTGTTTTGAAAAAGGGTCTAGCTAAGCTGCTAAGGCTGGCCTGGAACCTGTGAGCCTCCCAAGTACTGGAATTATAAGCATGTAATCCCACCCCCCGTTTCTGTGAGCTATTTTTGAGGAGTTTGGAGATGCTACAAATCTGCAAGAGTAGGAACTGTGTGATATATTCTCTCACATTGTTCATTTTAACTGAGATATTTGCTAAATAGAAACTGTGCTCTGCACCTGCACTGTTGCGGGCAGGGGGATAAGACACAGTGTCTATTCCTATATGACACACCAACCCTGTGCAAATAGAGAGAAATTAAGTGAATTAATAACAATAGCATAAGACTGAAGATGCCATGTGGCAAAAAAATAGGGAAACAGGTCTGAGAGAAAGAATTTGAAAGAGATCTGATGTCTCATTGAGAGGGAGAAGGTTAGGATAGCCAACACTGGCATTTGAAATACGCCTTGAGGTGCTGGTAGAATTTCCAAAGACAGGCCTTACATGAAAAAGAAACAGCATGACCAAGAGCCTGGAGATGGGAGGACAGGTTGTGCTTGTATTAGGGAAATGTTGAATGCCGGGCAAAGGAATCTGTATTTAATTGTAGGCACTGGAGGTCACTTAAGGTTTCTCAATGATAGAGTTACATGGTGAAAAGCATTGTTTTGCAGGGCATGGTGGCGTACTTGGGAGGCTGAGACAGGAAGATGGCAGGTTTGAGGCCCATCTCAGCAACTTAGAGAGACCCTCAGCAACTTAGAGAGACCTTGTTTCAAAATAAAAAATAAAGGGCTGCTGAGGGTAGCTCAGAGGTAGAATGCCCCTGGGTTCAATCCCCAGTATCAAAAAAAAAAAAAAAAGGCATTGTCTTAAAGAAAATGAGTTTTTCAAAGTTTTGCATGACCTTGCTGTTCAGAATGGTCAAGGGCCAGCCACCATGGATTCCACCTGTTAGCATATTAGAAATGCAGAATTTCAGGCCCTGCTCCCAGACCCAAGTCTCTTAAGTCTGCGCAAGAACCCCAAGTGATTTGTTTGCATGTTAAAATTTGAGAAGCACTGGTGTAGAAGAGGAAGATTTGACCTAACAAGACCAGTGAGAGCACCAGGCCAAAGGGAGATGAATGGGCGGTGACAGTCGGCCCATCCAAGCTACCGAGGGAGGCCAGAAAGGGTGACGTCATATGTGACGCAGGGCTTGAGGGCTGCACGATGGTGGCGCACTTCTGCCTCAAGCGTTTCCCTGATAGATCAACCCTCTTTTCTTATTCGTTAAAGTCATTGTTTCTTTTAATACATTTTCCTTCTCTTTGCTCCTCTCTTCCTTAGCAAGCACTACTTCCTTCTGATTGCCGTAGAAAGCCAATGAGACATCTTCTCAAGGGCACAGGTTGCTCTCCCTCTGTGTCCCTGGCCTGGAGTAAAGCGATGGGAAGGGAGAGGACGGAAGGTGGAAAGGCCTCCTCTGGGATCCCAGGTATTCCTCCCTCTGAGTGCAACACAAATCAAACAGGTGTGCATTCAAAGCAGACAAGTGTGTCTTCGTCAGCTTTTAATCATCAGCTTCAAGAAAATTCAGCCCTCTGTGAAAGGGGGAAACGTACACAGCTGAGCACTGTAACTCATTTACACTTCAAATATACTTTGAATCGGTTATTCCTCAATTAATCAAATAGCTGGTGTGTCCCTAAAGTAGTATAAAGTAACACACTGTGTGAAATCAATTTTTCTTTCCCAAATCATTAAATCCAGTAGCCGGCGACTATATCCCTGCTAATTCTGGAACCAGTCCTTTCATCCTCCATTAACTTTGGCACGCCTAACAGGCTGTCAAGAATAATTTCCCAGGACGTAAATAATTCAGAAATTAAAAATTAATAAATAATAGCAGAGAACTACTGGGAAATAGGCCGGGTCAATTAGCGCACTCCGCATTCTGTTTCTTCGCAGCAGGGGGGGCAGCCACATTCGGTACTTGAGTCTTTCCTCCGATTCTGAGGTCTGATTTACAGCTCTTCATTACTGGATCCAGTCAGACGCAATTACCTCCATCTCTATCTCAGTTCCTAACTTCAAAGAAACGAGCGTTTTCTTGTCTGCTTTTTTTCCCTCCTTGCAGCAGGCTCAGCTTGACATCCCTGGAATTTCTTCCACGCAGACTAATTAATAAGTCTTCGACTTATCATATTCACTTCTCTTCTTTGATGTGCTACCTTAGTCAATCATCCCATTTAATTAGAATTTCAATGATAACTTTACTTATCTTGTGGCTAGATGTAAATTAAAATAACGGGATTTTAATTCTCTTTCGTATGGGGTTATGACATTTTGGAAGAAAAAGTTTCAACACAAACATGATATTATGTACTTTTTTGCATGGGGGTGGGGAAACACTGCAAAATTATTTTCCTTTTGCTACAAAATAGTATTGCTGTTGAACAAGCTGATAATGGAAATGCACTGGATTTTCTATAGCATCATTTCACCAAGCCTTTCCCAGGAAAATAATTGTCTTGATTTGCATAAATAATTGGAAAGGACACAGGTCTTGTTGTCCCCAAAGGCAGTAGCTGTGCTAAAAGTATCTACACAAAGTCGAGGCTTTGATACGCTAACCCTTCTAACTCTCTTTTACATTTTTGTCAGTCCATGCTCTTTTCCATTTTGGTAAATTCTGTAGTGCTTTCTTTAGACATCCCCAAAATACCACAAGGAAGTGAAAACTCACTCTCAAGAACACAGAAACATTAGTAAGGGATAACCTGTGACACTGATGTGCAAAATTAGTTGGTAATGGAGAGCAGAAAGCAACATTTCATTTTTAGAAAATAACACTAAAGCCAATATCCAGTGAGTACCATAGCGTGCCGGCCTCGGTGGCACATTTTACCTCTGTTAATTCTCCTGGGATTCCTGGAATATAGGATTATTATCCCCCATGATGAGTAAGGAGATAATCCCGGTGAGGTTACCCTGCTTTCTGTTGGCCACTAATGTGGCACTCGAAGAGGAAGAAATCAAAAGAGATGGTACGAGAAAAATAAAGTCGAAGTCTTTGAACGTGGCATTTAAGTCCTTCCATGAACTGGCTTCCAGCTATCTGCCAAACTCATGCTCTTTCTACTCTACGACATTAACTCGAACAAAATAAATCTCCAGGCGTTAACTCACTGCAAGAGTTTAGAACGCGCCTTTTATACCTTATTAATAATATATCTCCTTAATCTTTTTGGTGGTTGCTTTAATGTTTAGAGACATTGGCAGAAATTCAGCCGTTATGGCTATAAATAGTGGGTATGTTCATATCTAAAATGGCAATAGTGATTTCAGTCATCACAAATACATTATTTTTAAATAGCAAGTTCAAACAGAAAATCATATATGCTATACACACACATATAAGTTATAGAATAAAAAATAAGCTTTTTTCTCATTTTCTTAAATATTTTTTCCTCTTGGGAATAAAATTATTAGCTGTTTTGTTTGTTACTTTTATAAAAGTTACTAACAATAGGAACACCAATGGAAATTTCCCACAATTATCCTTTTCTTGATCTTTCAATCATTCCCCTCCTCTACTCTCAATAACAATGTCCAGCAAGACAACTAATAGAGGTTACAGTGACCAATAGAAACACGTTTCATTAGTTAGACAAGAAACCACTGCATTAATGCCAGTTTGAAGCTAACCTTTAGGGGATTTAATACAGTTGTTCTCTAACAATAGAACTTGGTTCATTTGCTACTTAAGACATGATTATCTAAATTAAAGTTAATTGGTTTCCTTACTCCCCTTTAGGGCTTTAAGCTCAGAACATTTCTATTAGAAAAATCTAATTTGTTCTTGAATTCCTATTTCTAAATTTTACAATGATTTAAATGCTCAGATATTTTAACTCTTTATAGCAAAAGTTATCTCTGAATTCTAGCTCAAGCTGACAAAGCAATTAAAGATGCAGTGACATATTTAGCAGAAGGGCTGAATAGGGTGGCAGAATGTGGTGAACAGGAGGTCTCTACTCGGGACTCAGAGGTTGAGAAAAGCCCCTGCCTCTCCTGATACTTTTAAGGTTCTCAATATACATTTTTAAATGAAGACATGCACACTCACCAAAAACATGACATATTTTAAATGTTTACATCAAACCCATTAATGTTTTTTTCTTTGCCTTTTTCTTTTTCTTTTCTCTCTCTCTCTCTCGTGTGTGTGTGTGTGTGTGTGTGTGTGTGTGTGTGTTACTGGGGATTGAACCCAGGGGCATTCTACTTCGAAGGTGCATCCCAAGCCCTTTTTAAATTTTTTTTTATTTATTTATTTATTTATTTATTTATTTATTTATTTATTTATTTTTGTGATGCTGGGGATTGAACCCAGGGACAGTCTACCTCTGAGCTATACCTCTACCCCTTTTTATTTTTTATTTTGTTTGTTTTTTGTTTTTTGCAGTACCGGGGATTGAACCCAGGGGCGTTTCACCTCCGAGCTATACCCCCGGCCCTATTTTTTATACTTTATTTTGAAACCGGGTCTTACAAAGTTGTGGAGGGCCTCACAAGGTAGCTGAGGCTGACCACGAACCCGGATCCTCTGGTCTCCGCCTCCCAAGTACTGGGATTACAAGCATGCGCCACCATGCCCGGCCTTATTTTTTATTTTGAATTAGGGTCTCACTAGGTTTCTGAGAGTCTCACCAAGTTGCTGAGCCTGGCTGCAAACCTGTGATCCTGCTGTCTCAGCTTCCCAAGTACTGGGATTCAGGTGTGTACCTGTAAAACATTAATAAACCACGCCTGGTTTGTTAATGTTTTTTAGTATATAAAATTTTAATGTAAGTAATATAATCAAGCTATCCACAAATAATCACAGGATTAATAAAATGCATTAATTAATGATACACTACAGTCTATAAGGCCTAGTAATGGGACCAAGTGTAAAAGTTCTATAATGAAAATCTTTCAACCTCCTTACTTTATCTCAATGACTATAAATATAATCTAATTTAGAAATGACATTAAACTTTTTTTATTTGAAGTTCATCTTGAATAAGAGGCTCAAGTCCAAATGTTCCCCTCACCATTCCTTAGTAGGCTACAATCTCTACATATTGATTCAGTTAAAACAATATTTTTTGGTGGTACTGGGGACTGAACCCAGGGGCATTCTACCTCTAAGACACACCCCCAGCCCTATTTTATTTTTTAATTTTGAAACAGGGTCTTACTAAGTTGCAGAGGGCCTCGCTAAGTTGCTGAGGCTGGCCACAAACCTGCAACCCATGTCTCAGCCTCCCAAGTGCTAGGATTACAGGTGTGCACCACCAAGCCTGACTTAAAAAATATTTTTAAATACTTACTACCCACCAAGTACTGCTCTAGGCATTGCAAATATGTCAGTAAGAAAATAAGGCTAAACTCCCCAGACTCATAGAGTATATTTGTAGTATAGTCAGAAAACATGCAATAAGCATAATAAATAAATATATAGAATGATAGAAGCTGGTGTAATGGCACGCCTGCAATCTCAGTACTTGGGAGGCTGAGACAGAAGGACGCCAGGTTGGAGGCCAGCCTCAGCAACTTAGTGAGACCCTGTTTCAAGAAAAGGGCTGGAGTGTAGCTCAGAGGTAGTGCCCTTGGGTTCAATCCCCAGTATCAAAAAACATATATTGTATGTTAGAAAGTATTAAGTGTGAATAAATAGAAATGAGTTAGGGGACCTAGGAGTGCCAATGGAGGACACTAATGTGCAATTATGTTATTTTTATTGGTGCATTGTAATTATACATCATAGTGAGATTCAGAGTGAGACATTCATCCGTGTGCACAGCACCTCTTACTGTGCTTTCCTCCCCACACCATTTCCCTCCCCTCCCTCCTCATATATGACAGGTTCATAGTGATGTATACACACACACATATAAATACATATATATATTCATAGTGATAGACACTCATAACACTATTTGGTCTCTTTCCTTCCCCAAGCTTCCTTTTCCCTCTTTGCTTCTGTTCTCCAACCCCCTTCCACTATTCTACTGGTCTTTCTCCTCATTTTCATGAGGTCCCATTTCTTTCCTATTTTCTCTTTAGCTTCCACATGTGAGAGAAAAGCAGCCCTTGATTTTCAGAGTCTGGCTGATCTCACTTAGCATGATGTTTTCTAGTTCCATTCATTTTCCTCAAATGACCTAGTTTTGTTCTTCATGACTGAGTAAAACTCCATTGTGTGTATACACCCCATTTTCTTTATCATTCATCTATTGACAGACATTTAGGTTTGTTCCATAACTTGGTTATTGCAACTTTGCTGTTATAAACATATGTATGCATGTATCACTATAGTATTCTGACTTCAATTCTTTTGGAAAGATACTGAGGAGTGGTATTAATGGGTCATATGGTGGTATAATTGAGTCATATGGTGGTGCTATTTCTAGTATTTGGAGGAACCTCCATGCTGATCTCCACAGTGGTTGTACTCCATAGTAGTTGTACAATTCCACCAATGGTATATAAGTGTTTGTTTCCCCCCACATCCTTGTCAGCATTGCAATGTGCAATTTAAATGAGATAGTTAGAATATGTCTTACTGCAAAAGTGACCTTGAACAAAGACATAAATAAAATAAGAATAAGCTATGCTGGTCCCTGGGAGAGTTAGCATTCCAGGCAGAGGACTAGACAGTAAAACATGAGCATCATGATGTCTTTGTACAAATTGGAAAAGGTACCCTATTGCCCCCCAAATAATATGAATTACATTAGTTCATCTGAAGAGAAAATTTAAATTACTATCTTAGAGCTGGGCATGGTGGTGCATACCTGTAATCACAGTACTTGGGAGGCTGAGACAGGAGGATCATAGGTTAGAGTCCAGACTCTGCAATAGTGAGACTCTCAGCAACCTAGCAAGACCCTGTTTCAAAATAAAAAATAAAAAGAGATGGGGGTGTAGCTTGGCTTCAATCCCCAGTATCATACACACACAAAAATTATCATCATAGTAGGTAGTGAGAAGGAAATTTACAAATTCAATTTCAACCCGGCATAGAAAGGAAATTAAGAAATGGTAATCAGTGGCTATTTTCTTAACACAAGACTTAATGAAGAAACACTGGAAGCATTTCTGCTAAAGTTAGGAAAAAGGCAAAAATGCCCATTATCTACACTACTATGTAACACATTATATTTGAGGTATCAGCCAATGGGATTAGACAGGAGATACAAGAACTGAAAAGAAAAAGGTAATATATGTGAATATATTAGAAAAAACCTTCAATTTTTAAATCAGTTTAAAAATTTTAAAAATCAAATTTTAAATTAATATCAATAAAAAGAGAATTTAGTAAGGTAGTAAGAATTTGAGGTAATATTTTTTAAGTCAGGCTTGGTGGTGCACACCTGTAATCCTAGTTTAGTAAGGTAGTAAGGTAGTAAGAATTTGAGGTATCAGCCAATGGGATTAGACAGGAGATACAAGAACTGAAAAGAAAAAGGTAATATATGCGAATATACTAGAAAAAACCTTCAATTTTTAAATCAATTTTAAAATTTTAAAAATCAATTTTTAAATTAATACCAATAAAAAGAGAATTTAGTAAGGTAGCAGGACATACATGAATAAATAAAAATCCACAGCCTTCAATTTAGAAGAAAATAGTTAAATGGACTAAGGAAAGGATATGTCATTTACATTAAACAACAAAACAGATAAAATACCTAGAAATAAACTTGATAGGAAATATACAAGGCCCATTTGATAAAACTTTAAAAATAGACATAGCAAATAGAAAGATATTTCATGTTCTTGGTTAGAATGACCCAATGTCATAAAGATGTTAAGGTTCCCCATATAAATATATAAAATTAACACAATAAAAATGTTAAGTTTTTGTCTAAAATTAAAGTTGATTCTAAAATTTGTATGTAATAATCAGTGAGGATTGTCATTAAAACCTTGAAAATGTAGAGCAATGTTGGGAGGGGAAAGTCCTATCAGATATTAAATCATATTACAAGTCATCTTAAATTAAAATAGTGTGAACTTGAGCCAGGCATGGTGGCACACCCTTGCAATCCCAGTACTTGGGAGGCTGAGACAGGAGGATCAGAGGTTCATGGCCAGCCTCGGGAACTTAGTGAGGCTCTCCACAACTTAGACCCTATTTCAAAATAAAAAATAAAATAGGGCTGGGGGTGTAGCTCAGAGGTAGACTGCCCCTGGGTTCAATCCCCAGTACCTCAAAACAAAAATAAATAAATAAATAAATAGTGTTGGCCGGGTGTGGTAGCGCACGCTTGTAATCCCAGTACGTGGGAGGCGGAGACCGGAGGATCCGGGTTCGCGGCCAGCCTCAGCGACTTAGTGAGGCCCTCCGCAACTTCACGAGACCCAGTTTCAAAATAAAGTATAAAAAAAATAGGGCCGGGGTGTAGCTCAGAGGTAGAATGCTCCCCTGGGTTCAATCCCCGGTACCGCAAATAAATAAATAAATAGTGTTGTCTGAGAAATGAGTAGATATCCCAGGCCTAAAATTATTATTAATTTTTTATGTTTTTATTGGTGCATTGTAGTTTCACATCACAATGAGTATCAGTTTGGTGTTAACATACATGCACACAGCTCTTGGTGTCCCTCCCCCCCGCCTCCCCCCCACTGGTAGCACTGAGAATGATGTTAGTATAATCTCATATATACACATTGTTTATGACAGTAATTCCATAGATTCACTACTTCTTTCTTACCCTTCCCCTTCCCTTGTACCCCTTCCCTTGCACCACTGAGGGTTCTCCGTTGTCATTGGAGTCCCTTTTGTGTCCCCACTACTCCCTAAGTTGCGCATATTAATGAAAACATTTGTCCCTTCTTTTTTTGTGTTTGGCTAATCTCACTTAACATAATGTTTTCCAGATTTTTCCATTTTCTTGTAAATGCTGTTATTTTGTTCTTCTTTATTGCTGAGTAGAATTCCATTGTGTGTATTTCCCATAATTTTGTAATCCATTCATCTGTTGATGGACATCTAGGTTGGTTCCATAAAGCATCCTGGAATAAATTAAAAAAAATGAGACAAGACAACAGAAACCAAAAGAAATATTAGACAATAGAAAGAGATTCTCAGGGAATTCAGATAATGGAATTATAATTCATAAAACATTAAAATAGTTATGCTAAATATATTGAAAGTCAAGGATATATGTCAAGATTGAACATTTTAACCTAGGGTCCAAGATGGCAACTAAGGGAGACACCATACATTATGACCTCTCTGAGACTTGGGTCTCAATCCCGTGAGAGCAACTTCTCGACAGGAGAAGAAAAGCAACAAAAACTTCAACTAAACAATGAAAAATTTGAAATGTGACGGAAGCAAACCAGAAGACAAAACAGAGGAAAGTAAAAAGCTCCAAGCACCTTACCTAAGGAAAAGTGGCGGTGCCATCTTGGCCAGACCACGCCGGCTGCTACTGGCATTGTGGCTTCCACACAAGACCAACGGAGATGCCAGCAACCTGTTGTGAATCCAGCAGCTGCAGAATAGCAGCGGTGAAGGCGAGCAATGACTCGCTCCACATGTGACACAGACCTGAACTGCTGCAACGGCAGAAGCGTCAGCAGCGCCATCTTGATCAGACTGTGCCAGAGGCTACCGGCATTGCAGCTTCTGCAGGCCACCAACAAAGAAGCCAGGGACCTTTTCTAAAACCAGCACTGCAGAGCATCAATGACAAAAGCGATCAGCAGTTCAATCCATGCTCGGCAGAGTTCCCAGTACGATCCACACTCAGCAGAGTCCCCAGTGCCCGGATGCCTGACCAGAAACTGTGGCAGTGGCTGACCCCCCTCCCCCAGGGATTAAGAGCAGCATTCAACAAGACCGTAAGTCAATAAGCCGCCCCAGGGGGAGACCACCCAGCACGGCGACAGGGACTCGTGGGGTCTGAGACTGTGTGGATTGCCCTGGCGGAAGTGGGAATGGGGTCTGATGTGGGACGCGATAGACGTGTAGATAAGCAGACAGTGCCTGGCAACATTTGGGTGGGACAGACTTGCATCCCGCAGATTGCAGTGCCCTTATAGAGTCCCCAGGAATCACCACAGGACATACAGCTGTGGTACCTGGGGAAAAATTGGACCAAACCAGCCCTCTCTGTGGAAACCATGGAGTTCCATGTTTGCACAGAATCGGGTCAAAGCAACATCCCGCTTCTGAAGGCAAAGAGAGATACAAGCCCGGGACCCCATATTGGTGACACCTGCCATAGGTGTAGACAGAGAGAGACATAGGGACAGCCCAAGTGGAGACTGCAGAGATCCACGCTTACAGGGAGAGGGGCAATAGCAGCACTGGTGGCCTGCACAGGTAGTGAGAGTCACCAGGCAAGGGTCCCAATCACTGAAGAAGACCAAGAATTGGGCCTGCAAATGGACATTATACCGAGCAAGTGAGAATAACCATTCAGTAAAGGCCATTAACCTTTAAGGATCACCTAGTAGCAACTCTCTACCTCCAGGATAAGAAACTATGAAGGGAGAGAGATAGAAGCCAGGCATGGTGGTGCACACTTGTAATCCCAGCACTTGGGAGGCTGAGACTAGAGGATCTGGGTTTGTGGCTAGCCTCAGCTACTTAGTGAGTCCCTCCGCAACCTAACGAGACCCTGTTTCAAAATAAAGAATGAAAAAAATAGGACCGGGGATGTAGCTCAGAGGTAGAATGCCCTGGGTCCAATCCTCAGTTCTGCAAAAAATAAATAAATAAATAAATAAATAAATAAAATAAAGGGAGAGAGATTAGACATAGGAAACCTACAGATTGAGAGAGAGAGAGAGAGCTACCAAAAGCAACAAAGGTATAAACATAAAAAATATGAAATCATGAAGGAAGAATAGCAAAGAAACAACGAGCCCCCACAACCCCACAACAACAGAACCTGCCAACACAGAAGTACAAAGATTGCCAGAAGGACAATTCAGTACTTTAATAGTAGAAATGATACAGGATTTCCAAAAAGAATTCAGAGAGAGTCTGAAAAGAATGAAGGATCAAATAAACAAAGAATCTGACACCCTGAACATGAATCAAAAAGAAGCTCTGAAGGAAGTGAAGGATGCAATAATTGAAATGAAGGCAGCAATACAGACCATCAACAATGCACTAGACCACATGGAAAACAGAATCTCACTCTTAGAAGATAACCTCTCCAAAAATGAACGCATAGTACATAAATTAGAAAAAACAATTCAACAGCATGAATTGGACATTGAAGATATCTCAGCCAGTCTTAAAAGAGCAAACCTAAGGATAATAGGCATAGAAGAGGGAATAGAAGCTGAAACCAAAGAAATCAGTCATCTATTCAGAGAAGTAATATTAGAAAATTTTCCAAACATAGAAAAAGTGATCAACACACAGGTACAGGAAACATATAGGACCCCTAATAGACAAGATCAGAGAAGAGGTTCACCACGCCACATAATAATCAAATTGACTAATGTAGAGGCCAAGGAGAGAATCCTAAAGGCAGTGAGAGTAAAATACCAAGTAACATTCAGAGGCAAACCAATAAGAATCACTCCCGATCTTCCAAACCAAGTTATGAAAGCCAGGAGGGCCTGGAGCGACATATTCCAAACTCTGGAAGAAAACAACTTCCAGCCAAGATTTATCTACCCAGCAAAGATATCTATCAAATTTGATGGGGAAATAAAACCCTTCCATGACAAACAGAAGCTGAAAGGCTTTATGTCTTCCAAACCAGCACTAGAGAAAATACTCAAAGAGATCACAAGGAAGAAATAATAAGGAAATGCCAGAATCAAAGAAACAGTGATTTCCACCAAACAAACAACTAGTCAAAGAACAAACACAACTTCAAACAGAAATTAAAACTCAAAATGTTAGGAATTAAAACCCATTTCTCAATAATCATGCTGAATATAAATGGCCTCACTCCCCAATCAAAAGACATAAGGTGGCAAAATGGATTAAAAACCACAATCCATCTATATACTGCCTGCAAGAAACACACCCTACAAGTAAAGATACACACAAACTAAAGGTGAAGGGATGGAGCAAGGTAATCCACACCAATGGAACTCAAAAACAAGCAGGAGTAGCAATTATGATATCAGACAAATTAGACTTCAAACCTAAACTTATCAGAAGAGACAAAGAAGGTCATTTCTTACTGGAAAAAGGAACAATCCAGCAAGAGGATATAACAATAGTCAACATTTATGCCCCAAATATAGGTGCAATCACTTTCATAAAAGAAACTCTTTGTGACATTAAATCACACATAGATCCCAATACAATAATATTGGGAGACTTCAACACCCCTCTCACACCACTAGATCAATCTTCAAGACAAAAGGTCAGTAAAGATGTCTCAGACCTAAGGAACACCATAAACCAAATGGACCTAGTAGACACATACAGAATATTCCACCCAACTACAGCTGAATTCACTTTTTTTTCAGCTGCTCATGGAACCTTCTCTAAAATAGACCATATCCTAGGCCACAAAGTGAGTACTAGCAAGTTAAAAAAATGTGACATAATCCCCTGCGTCTTTTCAGACCATAATGGAATGAAACTAGAAATCAACTATAAGAAGACCCAGAGAAACCTCATAAACACATGGAGACTGAACACCACACTGCTGAATGAGGAATGGGTCAGAGAAGAAATAAGGGGGAAATTAAGAAATTCCTAGAAACAAACAAAAACAGAGACACAACATATCAAAATCTCTGGGACACCCTGAAGGCAGTATTAAGAGGAAAATTCATAGCACTGAGTGCCCACATAAGAACAGAAAATCACCAAATAAATAACCTAATGACACACCTCAAAGCCCTTGAAAAACAGGAACAGTCTAACCCCAAAGCCAGTAGAAAACAGGAAATTATTAAAATCAGAGCAGAAATCATTGAAGTAGAGAATAAAAAACAATACAATACAAAAAATCAAGAAAACCAAAAGCTGGTTCCTTGAAAAAATAAACAAGATAGATAAACCACTAGCCAACCTAACCAAAAGAAAGAGAGAATCAATTCAAATTACTAAAATAAGAGATGAAAAAGGGGATATTACCACCGACAGCACGGAAATCCAGAGGATTATCAGAACTACTTTGAAAAACTATACTCCAACAAAATGGAAAACCTAGATGAAATTGACAAATTTCTAGACACATACAACCTTCCTAAATTGAATCAAGAAGATATAGAAAATTTAAATCAAACAATAGCAATCAAAGAGTTTGAAGCAGCAATAAGGAGCCTAGCATCAAAGAAAAGCCCAGGTCCAGATGGTTTCCCAGGTGAATTTTATAAAACCTTTATAGAAGAACTAATTCCAATACTCCTCAGTCTATTCCGTGAAATAGAAAGAAACGGGACTCTCCCAAATACATTCTATGAAGCCAACATCACATTGATACCAAAACCAAATAAAGACAGCTCAAGAAAAGAAAACTACAGACCTATATTGTTGACAAACTTAGACACAAAACTTCTAAACAAAATACTAGCAACACGCATTCAAAACCACAACACGAAAATCATACATCATGACCAGGTCGGGTTCATCCCAGGGATGCAAGCCTGGCTCAACATACGAAAAACAATCCATGTAATCCACCATATAAACAGAACAAAAGACAGAAATCATATGATCATTTCAATAGATGCTGAAAAAGCATTTGACAAAATCCAACACCCATTCATGATAAGAACTCTGCAGAGAATCGGAATAGAAGGAATATACCTCAACATCATAAAGGCAATATACAATAGGCCCACAGCCAACATCACACTGAATGGGGAAAAACTTTAAGAGTTCCCCTTAAAAACAGGAACAAGACAAGGATGTCTGCTGTCACCACTCCTTTTCAATATAGTACTTGAGACTCTAGCCAGAGCAATAAGACAAGAGAAGGAAATAAAAGGAGTACAAATAGGAAAAGAGGAACTGAAACTATCTCTATTTGCAGATGACATGATATTATACTTAGAAGATCCAGCAAACTCAACCAAAAGGCTCATAGAACAGATCAACAAATTCAGCAAAGTGTCTGGATACAAAATCAATCTTAAAAAATCAGAAGCTTTTCTGTATGTCAACCATAAATCCTCTGAAAAAGAAATCCAGAAGACATTTCGATTCATGATATCCCCCAAAACAATAAAATACTTGGGAATAAACCTAACCAAGGAGGTAAAAGACCTCTACAAGGAAAATTTTAAGACACTGAAAAAAGAAATTGAAGAAGATCTTAGAAGATGGAAAGATATCTCATGCTCTTGGGTAGGCAGAATAAATATCATCAAAATGGCCATTCTTCCAAAAGTGATCTACAGATTCAATGCAATACCCATTAAATTACCAAAGTCATTCTTCACTGACATAGAAAAATCTGTCCTTAAATTCATTTGGAACAACAAAAAAAACAGAATAGCCGAAGTAGTTCTCAGCAACAAGAACCATGCAGGAGGCATCACGATACCTGACTTCAAACTATACTAGAAAGCCATAGTAATAAAACCAGCATGGTATTGGCACAAAAGCAGACACATAGACCAATGGAGCAGAATAGAAGACTCCGAAACAAATCCACACACCTCCAGTCAATTGACTTTTGACAAAGGGGCTAAAAACATCCACTGGAAAAAAGACAGCCTCTTCAACAAATGGTGCTGGCAAAACTGGCTAACCATATGCAGAAAAATAGAAATAAACCCCACTTTCTCACCTAGTACAAGAGTCAATTCAAGATAGATCAAAGACCTAGAAATCAGACCAGAGATCTTGCAGCTACTTGAAGAGGGCATAGGTCCAACACTTCAACACATAGGCACAGATTAAAATTTCCTCAACAAGACTCCAAAGGCACAGGAAATTAAAATGAGGATCAATACGTGGGATTGCATTAAACTGAAGAGCTTTTGTGCAGCAAAGGCAACAATCAAGAACCTCAACAGAGAGACAACAGAATGGGAGAAGATTTTTGCCAGCTCCTCCTCTGATAGATGACTAATATCTAAAATATACAGAGAACTTCAAAAAATCACCACAAAAAAATAACCCAATCAAAAAATGGGCAAGTGAACTAAATAGACACTTCACAGAAGAAGAAACACAAATGGCCCATAAATGTATGAAAAAATGTTCAACATCATTAGCAATCAGAGAGATGCAAATCAAAACTACCCTAAGATTTCACCTAACCCACAATTAGAATGGCAATCATTAAAAACACAAACAATAACAAATGCTGGTGAGGATGTAGAGAAGTAGGAACTCTAATACATTGTTGGTGGGATTGCAAATTACTGCAACCACTTTGGAAAACAGTGTGGAGGATCCTCAGAAGAATGGGAATGATCCTACCATATGACCCAGCAATACCACTTCTAGGCATCTACCCAAAAGAACTGAAACCAAACTACCAGACTAATGCATGTGTATCTATGTTTATAGCTGCACAATTCACAATTGCCAAACTTTGGAACCAGCCAAGATGCCCATCAACTGATGAATGGATTATGAAACTATGGGATATGTACACAATGGAATTTTATGCAGCCATAAAGAAGAACAAAATTATATCATTTACAGGGAAATAGAGGGAACTGGAGAACATTATGCTAAGTGAGATTAGTCAGTCACGAAGAGTGAAAAGTCGGATGTTCTCCCTAATATGTGGAAGCTAGGGAGAATGGGACTTAGAAGGGACTCCAGACAAAGGAGAAAACTTTAGATGAGCAAGAAGGGGACCTAACTGAGGAAGACGGGGAGGGGGGTGGGGGAGAAGGAAACCCACCAATGCACACGATGTATACACACAAATTTATCAGAGTCAATCACTATGCTAAGCACGATAAGGAAGGAAGGGGAAGGGAATAGGGTGGGATTTGAGGGAGGGCTAAATGAGCAATGTGTGCATGCATGCTTCTGATACCCTGATACTTATCAAAATGTATAACTACAATGCCCCAATAAACGAATATATTTAAAAAAGAAAGAAAATAAATGAGCAAAAGAACAAAAAAAAAGAAAATTTCAACCTAGAATAGAAAGTATAAACAGAGAAATGGAAAGCTTAGAACTGAAAAATACAATAACTGAAATTAAGGATTTGGTGGGTGGGTTTAGTAGCACATTAGACATAGCTGAAGAGAAAATTAATAAACTGAAAGGTCAGAAGAACATAGTATGAAGCATGGAAGAACAAAAAGTTATAGTTATTAAAGAAACAGTAAGAAGTTTTGGTGGTCTAAAATATAATTATATATTTTTATATTTATATATAAAATATAAATATAATTATAATATAATTATAAAATCATTGACACCCCATGCAAGAGTAATGATATATTTCCATGTCCTTTGAATCTGGGTGGGCTTGTGGCAGTGTGACCAAGAGATTATGAAGAAAGTGGTGCTTTGTGACTTTCAAGGTTATCATAAAAGGCCATGCTGCTTCTCCTAGTTATCTCAGAATGCTTGCTTTCTATAATGCTTCTTCTTGAGAACCTCCCTTTCAGAACCAAACTGCCATTTGTGAGAATTCTAAGTCTTATGAAAAGGCTATATGTTGATATGCTGGTTGACAGTTCTGGGTGAACCTCATTTTCAAGTTATTCCAACCCAAGCATTAAAATAAAAGAATAATAAGGGTGATTCTGGCCCCCCTGTGAGGGCTAACTTTATGTGTCAACTTGACTGGGCTGAGAGACGCCCAGAGAACTGGTGAAGCATTACATCTGGCTGTGTCTGTGAGCATGTTTCCAGAAGAGATTAGCACTGGAACCAGTATACTATGAAAAGAAAATCCACTTGGGAGGCTGAGACAGGAGAATCGCAGGTTCGAGGACAGCCTCAGCAAATAGACTCTCATCAACCTAGCAAGACTCTGTTTCCAAAATAAAAAATAAAATAGGTCTGAGAGTGTAGCTCAGAGGAAGAATGACCCTGTGTTCAATCCCCAGTACCACACATACACACACCTTCACCAATGCAGATAGGCATCAACCAATTCGTTGAGAACCTGGATAGAAAAAATGTAGATGAAGAGTAAATTAGCTGTCTCTTTTGGCCTGGGACATTCATTTTCTTCTGTCCCCATACATCTGCACTCCTGTTTCTTAGGATTTTTGTCTCAAACTAGGACTTATACCATTGGATTCCCTAGCTCTCTCGCCCACAAATAGTAAATCATGAAACCTCTCAGCCTCCATAATAACATAAACCAGTTCCTATAATGAATCAATCAATAAACAGATAACCTATTGGCACTGTGTCTCTGGAGAACCCGAATACATCCCAGCTATTCAAGTCACCCATATTGAGCTTCTATTCATATGTAGTAAAGACAAACCATTTCCACAACAACCTGTAGAAATTCCTGGTCCATGGAATCCATGAGCACGCTAAGATGGTTGTTATTTAATGGCATTAAGTTTTCAATTTTCCAAAACTCATGAAAGACATCAAGATACAGATTTTAAAATCCCCATAAGCCGGGTGTGGTGGCGCATGACTGTAATCCCAGTACTTGGGAGGCTGAAACAGGAGAATTGCAGGTTTGAGGCCAGCCTCAGCAATTTAGCAAGGTCCCTCAGCAACTTAGTGAGACCCTGTTTAAAAATAAAAAATAAAACAGAGATGGAGGTATAGCTTGGAGGTAGAATGCTTCTGGGTTCAACTTCCAGTACCAAAATAATAATAATAATAGTCTCCATAAACCCCAGAATAAATGAAAAGAGAAGCATACCTGAGCATTTCATGGCAAAACTGATGTGAACCAAATCTAAAGAGAAAATATTTCAGAAGACTTCTATAGGAAAAGCACAAATTCCTTCTAAAGGAGTAAAGAATAATTTCCAACTTTTTATTAGATTATGGATGCAAAATATTAGGTATGTTCAAAGAACAGAAAGAAAAAAACTGGCAATGTGTTTTTGTTTGTTTTTGTGGTGCTGGGGAATTGAACCCAGAGGCATTCTACCTCTGAGCTACACCCCTAGACCTATTTTTTATTCTTTATTTTGAAACTGGGTCTCACTAAGTTGTGGAGGGCTTCACTAAGTAGCTGAGGCTGGCCACAAACCTGCGATTCTCTTGTCTTAGCCTCCAGAGTACTGGGATTACAAGCGTGCACCACCACGCCCGGCTGGCAGTTTAATTCTATATTTAGCATAGCAGAAGCCATTGGTCCTTTGCAACACCCCCCTTCAGCCCTCTCAAGCTCTGACTTCATTTGTCGTCAACCTATTAGTAGTCCCAGTTACATCTGCAAAATCCCTATTGTCATATATACATATCTTATGATCCACCAATTCTGCCTTTAGGCATATACTCAACTGAAGTGTGCACATTATCTTCACCAAAAGACATGTACTCCAATGTTCATAAAAGCACTATTCATAACAGCCCAAACTTGGAAGTCAGTCATTGCTCTCAATAGGAGAACAGTGGGTAAATTTGCTCAACAGAAGTAAGAATGAAAAGTAATATAGATGAATCTTATAAGCACATGGTGAACCAAAGGAAGCCAGATAAAAAGAATAGGAGAAACCTATCTATGGTGTTAGGAGTCAGGATTGTGGTTATCCTTGGAGAAAGGGGAGGGAACAAGAGGAGAGATGGAGGTCCCATTTGGAGCGCTGACAATATTGTCTTGATGTAGGCGTGTTTAACTTGTGAAAATCTATCAAGCTATATACTTATTATTTATGCAAACATTTTGAATTATTGCTTCTAAAGAATCTTAGAAAACACAAAAAGAATCTTCACAAAATTACTAGAAATAATATAGGAGTTTATCAAGATGGATAAAAATAAAATTAATATGTGATCAATAACACATCTATAAATCAACAACAAACAGCTAAATTCATATTTTAAAAGATACCATTTACAGTAGAATCAGAAAATGGCAAGTACCTAGAAATTAATCTAAAAAAAGTCATGCAAGTCTCTTTAGAAATGTTACAAAACTAGGGACATTAAGGATGACTTAAATACATGGAGAGTCTATTATTATACTTAGAAAAACTTCATACTTAGAAAAACTTCATATCATGAAAATACTAGTTCTTCTCTAATTGATCCATAGATTTAGTGTAAATGCAAACAAAATTCAGATTAGCTGACTCTAAAATGTATCTAGAAAAGAAAGTCAAGAGTTTCCTTTCTGTAGAAGAAGGAAAGGTGGTACATATTTGCTTTTCCTGTGGTTAGGATTTACTAAAAAAGAAAATGTGGAACTGATAAAAGACAAAGTAACCAGTAGAGCACAATAGAAAGCCAGAAACACACCCCATGGGTGGATGGAGCTTTGCTGTGTGACAAAGATGACCTATCAGATTGGCGGAGAAGGGAGCGAAAATGTAATGAATGAAGTTGGAAAAAATGGGCTATTCATATGGAAAGAGAAAAATTGTAACCCTAACTCACTCTATACAGAAAAATAAAACTCTAAACAAGTCCTTGATAAAGTTTTAATTATTAAAAAATATAGGTGAATATCTTACAGACCTTGAATTAGAAAAGGATTTTTTATACAGGACATGAAAAGCAGAGTCAGGAAAGACTGATGAATTTGACCACATTAAAATTAATAACCTTTATTAAAACCCCTTAAACAAACAAATGTTGAACCTCAAAGGTTTCCAGTCTGAGCCAGAAAAACATCTGAGATAGGTTCATCTTATTTTAATTTCAAAAATTTATAAAATATTTAATAAGTGTACACAGAAATTAATGAGCAGAGAAGTAAAATGGAGAAAGATATTAATAAAAACAAATGAGTTTCCTTGACATTTTTAATAAGATCACCATATCTCTGGCAAGACTGATTGGGAAAAAAATGCAAATACAGATTGAAAGAGAGGAAAAAGCACATTACAGAACTGGGTTAAGTATAATAAGAGAAGACTACAACAGTGAGACCACTATTCTTTTCTGCTAAGGTGGAGAGGGATCACAGACAGAAATATAATCCACAATACATTGTGTAAATGGGGTCCCATCTGCCCAGCAAAATCTCTCTAGAAATATAGAAAACATATTCTAACATATTCAATACATGCATTCATTCATTCATTCATTCATTCAAAAAACACATTTGGCTCTCTATGCCAGCTTCCATCCCGATGCCTGGCACAGAGACAAAAAGGATTCCGGAAGACAAAAGTCAAAGGACCCAGAGGGAGGGAAGCAGTTCCTTGGGGGGCATCTGAGAGGGAGCAGAGGAAAGGATATAATCCGAGCCTTTCACCTGGTGTCATGATAAAGATGGCAGTGATGTGGGACATAATGGAATTAACAGGCCACACAGTCCACGACAGACACCTATGTGGACATTGCATCTGCCCTCAGTCATTCTCCAGCTTTCTTAGTTTGCTGGTTGGATTGGAAAACCTAAAGGATATTTGAGTGGGTGCTGGGGTGCTCTATTCAGATTCTCTCCTCTGAGTGCCTTCCTCACTGGACACTGCCTTCAGCTTCAGGAAATGGCCATGGTCAAGGGGCAGCAGGCCCACAACTGGTTGATGTGGGAGCACAAACAAGCCCCCTTGCTGGTTTGGGACATCTATTAAGAACCATCCTAACCCCAGCGCTCCCTGTTAGAAAGCTGAGGCCTCAGATGGGGCCACATTGAGCCACCTGATCCTGCCTTCCTCCACTTCTTACAGGTGTATTGGGGGGGGTGGGGAGAGGAGGCGCTGGGGATTGAACCCAGGGGCATTCTACCTCTCAGCTATACCCCCATCCCTGTTTATTTTTAATTTTGAAACAGGGTCTTGCTAAGTTGCTGAGCCTGGCCTCTTTTCTTTTTTTTTTCTTTTGTTTTTTTTTTTTTTTTTTGCAGTACCGGGGATTGAACCCAGGGGCGTTCTACCTCCGTGCCACACCCCCGGCCCTATTTTTTTTTTTTGTACTTTATTTTGAAACCGGGTCTCACGAAGTAGCAGAGGGCCTCACTAAGGAGAGAGGGGGGGAGGGAGGGAGAGAGAAACAGGGAGAGAGAGAGAGAGAGCGAGCGCTGAGGCTGGCCGCGAACCCGCATCCTCCGGTCTCTGTCTCCCAAAGTACTGGGATTACAAGCGTGCGCCACCACGCCCGGCTTGAGCCTGGCCTCTAACCTGTAATCCCCCTGTCTCAGCCTCCCAAGTACTGGGATGTAAAGGCATGGGCCACCACTCCTGGCTCGGCTGTATTTTTTTTTCTTTTTTCTTTTTTTCTTGCGGAACTGGGAATAGAACCCAGGGGAATTCTACCTCCGAGCTACACCCCCAGGCCTATTTTTTATTCTTTATTTTGAAACAGGGTCTCACTAAGTTGCGGAGGCCTTACTAAGTAGCTGAGGCTGGCCGCGAACCTGGATCCTCTGGTCTCAGCCTCCCAAATACTGGGATTACAAGTGCGCGCCACCACGCCCGGCTTCGGTTGTATTTTCTAAGAACACTCTCCAATAAACTAGCACTCAACTCTCTCATTTTATTTCCAAGGAACCTCATGTAAAATAAAAAATTTAAAGGCTCTTTTTAGCATTCTCTCTTAAGAGTCCAAGTAAAGCCTTCATTACTTTTTTGGAGGCCACGAATCCTTCTGAGAATGGGATGAAAGCTAAGGACCCGATTTTCAGAAAAATATTCACAGATCCTCAATATAAACTTTAACATACTATTTTAGAGGTTGTTTCCCCCCTTCTCTTCATCTTTACCACCCAGCTCAAACTTTACCTCCCATTTAACGTCTCAAGAAACTCTTTGTACCTTATCATAAGATTAGACACCATTTATTGAACACCATCTCTGCGTTAAACCCTGTGCTAAGTGCTATAACTTCAGGATGCCTTTGATCCTTACATAACACTGCAGGGTAGTTACTAATATCCTCCTTTTTAGAGATTTAAGGACTTGCCCAAAGTAACATAGCTAGTAATTAGCAGATACTGGATTAAACCCCTAATTTGCTTGTAAAGCTTATGCTCTGAATAATGACAAGGGAAGGTTAAGAAAGGGAAGGTCTTCGCGGGTCACCTAATGAGGGAGGTGTCAGCTGGGACTTAAACCCAACTCTAACTCCAGAGCTGGTGCTCTCTAGGATAAACCCATCGTGGAGCCCATGAAAACCAAGGAAGTTGATTTTTGTGCCGCCTCGGTCCTTTTTGGCTCCTTTCTCATTCGTGTTGGCTTCTCTAACGATTCCCTAAACATTTCGGGCGACGTCGTTTTGCGCTGCTAGGGCACAGCCCCGCCCACCCCGTGCACGTGACGGCGTAAGCATCCCCGCCTCCAGCGGGAGGAGCCGCAGTTCCGTACAACATGGCGGCACGCTCTCCGCCGGGTCGCTGGTGTGACGCCATTTCCGGTCCTGCGCAGCCTCATTTGACCTTTGAACTTGCGGCACCTTTCTTTTCCTCTTCCGGGGACGGCGTCTAGAGGTATGGAGGCTTGTTTCTTCTCTGAGTTTCTCTTCCTTGTACAATCGGTCGCCATCCAAGGAGTTGCGGGAGTAGTGAGCGCTCGGGAATCGTCCTTTGAGCTGGTGTAAGGGTGAGGGGCATAAGAGGGGGCTGGTGACGAGCGACTGCCTACTTCTGGCTTCTGAAGCCCCTCCGTCCTGGCAGCGCTTCCAAAGCCGTGGGCAGCCGAAACTCACCACCCAAGGCTTTTCGGTGATTGCAGACAGAAACGAGTAGTGGTCGTCCGGGCGGAGCCAGGGAGGTTGCGAGATGTTTTCATATCTTAAGGCCCGCGTTTTAATATCGCGCTCGTGGATGTCCTTAGGCTTTGGGGGAGCGAGGGACTGGCCGTTCCGGATAGTGATTTCACAGCCAGCTTTCATTTCGGGGAGTAGCAAGAGAGAGGAGATGCAAACGAAATAGTGGCTTCCTGGGACATTCGCATTGGCCTTCCGTGTTGGTTTTGGTGCCTGATAGTTATGTTTTTTAGTGCAATGTCAGTAGGGAGCTTGTGACAACAAATGCAGGCAGTTTTCTTTAAAATTCTGTAAAGTGATTACAGGTTTGGAAGAAAGATTAGATTGGTCTTGCTAACGTTCCATGTTGCTTTAACGAAGTTTGTGTGCTGTGTAGCCGATTTGCTAAGTAACAACACCAGATAGTTTGTAAGTTGGGGGGGGAGAAGACAGCTGCTGTAGTCACAGAAAATCCTCTAATACCAAATATGCCTCACATTAAGAGGCAGATTTCCTCGACTCAAGTTGTTTTAAGGCCAGACCTAGAACTGTGAACGTGCCAAGTATTGTTGGTGAGATAGTTCACGTCATTTAATCATCATAGCAGGTATAAACTAAGAAAGTCTACTGTAGAGGAAAGGAAGCAGCCTCCTTACACAATGTATGGCCAGTAAATGGCACAGCAGAGGTTTCAACTTCAGAGCTTCATTTATTCTCTTAATTGAAACCGGTGTTTCTTCCACTTTCCTGGTAATACTTTTCTGGATATCACTCCAAACAAAATCGGACTTAAGAGCCTGGTAATCAGAATTTTAGCAAGGTGCCACGTTTGATTACCACAAGAAAAACTAATATTCAATGCCTCTTATCAGTCACTTCTAATTATAGTTTTTAAATGTGGAATTCTTTAAATAAGATGTCTATTAAAGTATTATGTATAAATATATACGCGTGTGTGTTATACATGTGGATGATGGAGAAATTATGTGATACTTTGAGGTTTGAATTACATTTACAGTGGGAAAACTTGATTTCTTTACTTTTTTTAATGTAGGCACTCAAAATGGTCCAGCGTTTGACTTACCGTCGTAGGCTTTCCTACAATACAGCCTCTAACAAAACTAGGCTGTAAGTATTTCCAAGATGTTAAATACATATTGTCATTTACTCTACAAAATGCTGAGCTGTTGGCTATCATCTCACTTCCTAGGTCCCGAACCCCTGGTAACAGAATTGTTTACCTTTATACCAAGAAGGTTGGGAAAGCACCCAAATCTGCATGCGGTGTGTGCCCAGGCCGGCTGCGTGGGGTAAGTGATCCTATTGCTGTGAACAACAAACATATTAAGAGTCAAACTTTTGTGCATGGATTCCTGTGGAAATAAGTGAAGGAGAGGTCACCACTACGACGATTGAGAATTGCTAAATGTCCAAGATCCAAATCTGCCAAGAGAGTAGTTTTTTGTTTGTTTCTTTTTTGAGGTGCTGGGGACTAAATTTGTGGTATTGTACCTTCCAACCATACCCTCAGCCCTTTTTACTTTTTGTTTTGAAACAGGGTCTCACTACATTGTTGAGTGTGCCCTTGAATCTGCAGTCCTCCTGTCTCAGCCTCCCATGAACTAGAGGAGGCATGCACCACCATGCCCAGCTGAATGTAGACCTTTTTTTCTTGTGTTGGGGATTGAACCCAGGGGCATTCTACCTCTGAGCTACACCCCTAGACCTGTTTTATCTTTTAGTTGGAAGCAGGGTCTCACTAAGTTGTGGAGGGCCTCACTGTGTTACTGGGATTACACATGTGCGCCACCATGCCAGGCTGAATGTAGATCCTTTTTTGAACCCAGTATGAGAAATGGAGCCTTTCAGATAAACCAGTATGCCATTTCCCTTTGCAACCTAGTTTAACATTTGAAGTTACCATCTATAAAATCCAGGGAGGTTTGTTTCTATTAAAGCACCACAAGATAATCTCAATGTTTTCCTTATGCAGGTTCGTGCTGTGAGACCTAAGGTTCTTATGAGATTGTCGAAAACAAAAAAGCATGTCAGCAGGGCATATGGTGGTTCCATGTGTGCTAAATGTGTCCGTGACAGGTAAGTAAAATGTTTAAATGAAATGGGTTTTCTTAAGCAAATGATGTATGTGTGTCTGCTACACTGCTTTGTAGTCATTATTAGAAGACTGGTTAAAAACTCATTTTAAATTAGTTGCATGTTGTAGAATCCTTTCTTGACTGCAGATAATTGGGGCTATACAAAGCAATACATGATGTTCACATCAGAATTTGGGGGTGTCCTCATGCTAGATGTAGGAATTAAAAGGACTTGTAGGGAAGGCAGGTAAGAAAATCTATGTTGGTGGTTGGATCCTAGGTGAGGGAGGGCAAAAGGTCTTAAAAGTGTAGGAACAAAATAGCAGCATGTATTTCTAGTGTGGCTGGAGCAGAGGGCTATAGAGGTGATAGACAAAAAGGTAGGAAAGTCAGATTACGGACGGCCTTACGTAAGTATAAACAGCTGGTTTTTTAAAATGAGGGAATTGGTGCACTTTGACTAGTACAGAGAACCTTTCAGTGAGCTAGAAGCAAACTGCAACAAGGGTGGATGGTGAAGTCATGGGCTCAACAAAGGGTGAGTATTCAGAGCATCCAGTTTCTCTTCACTAAGCACGATTAAATGGCACTTGAATTAAGATGTGAGGGCTGGGTTGGGCTACACAGAGTGGCACAAGCCTATAATCCCATTACTTGGGAAGCTGAGATGATGGAGGATTACAGATACGTGTGAGAGCCGCCTCAGCAACTTAGCAAGACCCTATTTCAAGATAAAAAGGAATGGGGGTGTAGCTCAGAGGTAGAGCCCCTCTGGGTTCAATCCCTAGTATCCCCCCCAAAAGATAAATTCTCTGGCCCTAGCTTTTTTACCCCTTAATTTTAGTTTATTAGTTTTTAGCACATAGCTGGATTTTACTAAAAATTTCCAGTAACATGGTTAAGATGTTCTAGGACATTTTGCTAATCAAGTAATACTAGTATGTTTTGGGTCCTAATAATTAAGAAGTTATATTAAATACAAGCTATCCTAAGTGGTAGAGTGGTCTCCGATAGGTGTGATTTTACTGTTTATCATGACTCAGAAGAGGGGAGGTGGGTACTACTTGCATGGAATTGAAGAATTAACTGCTAAACGCCAGCAGTGCGGGAAGATCAGTTTGGGGGGTTTCACTATGTACTGTGAATTTCATTCACTTTTCTGAGCCCCTTGATTGCTTTGCTCTTTTTGGATACTATTCCTATCCTGTGTTTAGCAGTAAGAAGTTCATCTTTTAAAGACTATTCATTGAATATTTTCCTTTCTAGGATCAAGCGTGCTTTCCTTATTGAGGAGCAGAAAATCGTTGTGAAAGTATTGAAGGCACAAGCACAGAGTCAGAAAGCTAAATAAATGAAGCTTCTTTGAGTAATAAAAAATCAAAAAGCTTGTTCTGTGTTATTTCTGTTGTGATTTATATTAGTTATATAGGTTTGGTTTCTTGGCTCTTGAAAGACTCATGATTTTTAGTTGGTTACCTTTTTTTATATATATATACTAGAGATTGAATCAAGGGGCATCCTACCTCCAAGCTGCATCCTCCAGCTCCCCTTCGTTTTTGAAACAGGGTCTTGCTAAGTTGCTGGGGCTGGCAAATTACCAGCTCCTATGTATAAAACAGGTTTTGATTTGCATTGAATTTGTAGTCCAGATCCGGGCATTAAAATATGGGCTTTACATTTTCTTCTAATAGCTACATAATACTGTTGGGCAACTTTTTTTTGGTACAGAGGATAGAACTCCGGGGTGAGCTATGAGATTAAATAAAGAACCCGGCTCTTTATTTAAAAACAGTGTAACTGTTGTCCAGGCTGGCCTCGAACCTGCAATCTTGTCACAGTCTCTCAAGTACTGGGATTACAGGCATGTGCCACTGCACTGACTCATAAGCCAAGGAATGTAGACAGTGAAAGGTCCTAAGGAAATTGGTAAATTTTAACCATTGTTCTCAATTCAGGCATTTCATTAACTCGCATGATGGTAACAAATCTTTGTGCAGACGAGAGTTTATAAGAATATCCTTAAGGTAAAAGGCAGAAATTCTTTAACTCTTAACACCTTCATTGTATCCTACCTACCGCCAGCTAAGTTGTTCTAGGTAAATATTTAAACATTTTGCAGAAGTCACAACTAGTAAGTAGCTAAGCTGGCATTTGGACAGTTTTGAGGATTTCTTAGCTACATTTGGCAATATTTCATAGTGGTAGCTTACATGCTTGACTTCAAGTACCAAACCACTTTAGTCCTTCCAACACCTTATGGCACCTTTATTACCCCCATTTTACTGATGAGGTAGTAAGTACACAATTTGTGTATCCAGAGGATTTGTGTTGCTAAGGTTTCTGCACATCATGTGTTTAAAATCTGACAGGGGACCCTTTTTCAACATTGATGTGCAGTTGAGGTCCATTAGGTTTCCCCAAAGACCTGCCAATCCTGAGAATTGATAATTAGCCAGGATAATAGCATTATCTTGTATTGTCACAATATTTAAAGGATATTTTTGCTAGTCTTGGTAGCATATACCTGTAATTTCTGTACTTGGGAGGCTGGGACAGGAGGATCTCAGGTTCAAGGTTAGTGTGTGGTAACTTTGTAAGATCCCGTTTCAGAATTTAAAAGGGCTGTGGTATGTATAGCTCAGTTGTAGACTGCCCCTGGGTTCAATCCTCAGTATCGCCAAAAGGAAAAAATAACAAAATAAAGTTGAAAAACAACCTATCAGGTGGGTAAGCCTCACTTATTTTCCCATGGCAGACTAGCACGTTGTACTACATGGTGTTCTGTGTGATCCTTCTGTGTTTTATGGTATTGGCATAAGAATCTAAGGTGTACTTTGATAACATTTTCAAACAACGTGCCTTAAAACTCGAAATCAGTTACATGTTTGCTCCATGGGCTCATTTTTAAAAGGCTTCAGATGTAATTTTTCGAAAGTACCTGCGGAGGGGAAAGCTTCAGTTTGCCATCAGCATGAGTTTTTGCTGGTCCAGGCTTTTCCCTCACCACCACTACAAGTTAGGTAGGGTAATGTGATGGAACACAGGCTCTTAACTGATGGGAACTATCAAGTTTCGGCCAAATAAGTGGGTTAACTGAGAAATTTGAGAAAGCTGAAGCACTGAAGTATATGTAGTTTTCAAATAATTCTTCATATATTAAATAGTTCAACCTTTTCTAAGTTAAAAGTTTTTTTACTTTTTTCCAAAACATTTTTGCAGACAATTTGGAAAGTGGAAAAATAGAATGAAAATCTCATTTAATTTCAATAGATATTTTCCCTCACATTTTATTTTTGAGGCATAAGATAGATACAAGTCAAAGTTGGAAGCATACAGTGTATATAAATTTTCAACCCTTTCCCCCCCCACATAGCCCTGAGATTGTTTCTTTTGAAAAGTTATTTTAGTGGTTGTGCGTGCCATCAAATCCATGAGCCATGATTTAAATACTCCCTTTCTTTTGAGCTCTTCATTTTTTCTATTTTAAAACTTTCAAGTATTCTTACATAATCGGTTATTTCACTTAGGCTGATTGCCTTTTTAAACTCATAAACTGGTGTTGAAGTATAGTATTTGGAATACCATAGAGCAGTGATTGGTGTGAATGTAGTATCGACTCTCCAAGAGATCAAAATGGATTCTTAACTGCTAGGTTTTCATTTTGAAAAGAGCTAAGCAGTTTTATTGAATCCAGTTCTGTGTGTGACAAAGTAATCTTGACAGATTCCTGAACTTTTTAAAGTCTAGTATTTCTTCCATCAAATTGTTTATAAATTGTATTAGAAGGTTGAAGGGGGTCTTTTACCCTTAAAAGCAGAAAATCTCCATAGAAGCAAATCAAGTTTGTTTTCACCAGCTTAATAGCATACCATTTTTACTCTAATGTTAGGAGCTTGGGTTCCCAAAAGTTTGATAGGGCTATACTAAAATCATACATAGTAAGATTGTGATGTAGTACTGAATATTGGGATTTTTCTCTAGGGTACTTATTACTGGTAATAATTATCCTCTTATTATCTATTATCACTAGAGCAAGTACTATGCCGGAGCTACCTCTCATCCTAGCTTGTGAGGACCAGTAATACACATCTCTTTCTAGTGATGGAATTGTTAGGGCAAGAATATATTTACACCTGGGAAATTGGCAGATGCTTCAAAATCCTTTTCTCCCTGGGAGCTAAATGTTAAATTTAACATTTAGCCAGATATTACTCAGATTATGGTCTATTATCAATTTACACAAGATGCTATTGGTATCAGGAGCTCTGATTGTGTGTGTGTGTGTGGTACGTGTTTGATAATGATTTGTACTTTAGAAAGTTTTGTATAGCCGGGCGTGGTGGTGCACGCTTGTAATCCCAGTACTTGGGAGGTGGGGACCGGAGGATCCAGGTTCGCAGCCAGCCTCAGCTACTTAGTGAGGCCCTCCGCAACTTCGTGAGACCTGGTTTCAAAATAAAGTATAAAAAATAGGGCCGGGGGTGTAGCTCGGAGGTAGAATGCCCCTGGGTTCAATCCCCAGTTCCGAAAAAAAAGTTTTGTTATAAATGCTTATTAATACTTTGATTCTGTAATGCTCTGGGTTTGATTTCATAAAATCCAAAATGAACCTTTTATTGAACCCAGTTCTGTGTATGTGAATGTAGGGAAAACAATGAAAAGTCATGCAAGGGCGCAAGTTTCATCTAAACAATGAGAATTTGATGTGATAAATACTGTGTTCTAAACCAAGAGTGGAAAAGTTACCATCTTAATGAATTGTATTTCTGTCTAGCTTGGGCTGCTGTAACGAATTGCCATAAACTAGGTGACTTAATCAGCAAACATGTATTTCCCACAGTTGAAGCTAAGAAGTCCAAGATCAAGGTGCCAGCAGATCCCTCATCTGGTGAGAGCACTCTTCCTGGTGTGCAGATAGCTGTCTTTGGCTGTATCATATGATGGAGAGAGAAATCTCATTTCTTTTCATGAGGTCGCTAATTCCATTGTGAAGACTCTACCCTCAATACCTGATATCTCCCCAAAGTCCCACCTCCTAATACCATCCCACTGGGGACCCAGGGAATTTTACCCTTGACCTACACCCCCAGCCTTCTTGTTTTTATTTTTATTTTGAAGCAGGGTCTCACTAAATTGCTGAGGCTGACCTCAGACCTCCTATCCTCCTGTCAGCCTCCCAAGTACTGGGATTACAGGTGTGCACCACTGCATTTAGCTCTTCCATAATAATTTCTAAATTAAAGGATAAGATTTGTCATAATTCTGGATCAAGAGATGCTTCCTGGTTTTCAAAATGTTAACTATTCCATCATTTTTAGTAGGTTTTCTTAAATGTTTCCAGTTAACTTGAAGGATTATATAAATTTTGCCATTCGTTTGCATTCTTTTATAATTTGCCCTAGCTTTCAAATTCATTTGCTTAAAAAATACTTATTAGAACCTACTATGTGCCACGAACTACTCCTGGATAAATATGAATACAGTAGCCAAGGAAGCAGACTAGGTTTTTCCCTTGCCTCACAGTACCAAGGGGAGACAATGTTAAGTGAGGAACATGCAAACGTTTTTAATTGCAGGCATCGGGAATAAGAATGATAAAGGGAAAATCCACAGCTGTGAGACAGTGTAAGAAGGGGACTGAATGGGGAGTTAAGATAGGCTTTTCTGAGGAAGGATAAGTGGTGGTTAGCAGGGTGATAAAGAGGTAGAATATTCCAGACACAGGAACCAACATAGGCAAATGCCTGAAGTTAAGAAACAGCTTGCTTTAAAAAATATAATTAATTCATGCAATCCAGTTCACTCACAATATTTAGAGCCCAATAAATCTCTAATGTGTGAACAAATTCTTAATCACTAAGAAGGAGCATCCCTGTCAGCACACAGCTTTTAATACACCTACGTGGCCCCAGGCCCAGAAGATCTGTAACACTTCTCTCATCCTATGGGAGACCAGTGAAAGAAAAGCTTTCCCAAACTGTTCATTTCAAAGGAAGAGAGCAAAGAAGCTTTCCTCTGCATTAGGGGATATTTAAATTACACAATGCCCTAGATAATTTAGATGCCAACCTACTACACTATTGGGAAGGGAAAGGATCAAATGTATTGATTAAATTTCCCTGATATTTATTCAGTTTCTATATTCCTTGGCTTGTGCAAATAGCCTGAGGGCTTTGCTCTCTTAACTCTCTCCCTAGGGTTGGAAATAAGCTTATAGCTTGACATGCTTAAAGAACAAATGATCTTGAAGAAAATTCAAATATTTACTTTATCTTAATGTACGGTCATATAAAGACTGCAGGCCAAATTGTCTCCGTCACAACTATTCAGTTTGCCATTGTAGTGAAAGTAGCCATAGTCAATACATGAATGAATGGGCATGGCTGCGTTCCAATAAAACTTTATTTATGAAAACTGATGTCAAGTCAGCATTAGCCCTCAGGTCTTAGTTTATAGACCTCCCTGCTCTCGGTGACACTACTTGCAGCCACACCTGCCATCTGACTGCACCTGCATGACAGGCCTCACCCTCACGTAAGACCAGCTTAAAATTGCCTTGTTAAATCTAAGCCCAATGGGCAGTGGAGAAAAACAGGCTGCTGGGGAGCGGGGAGTACTGGGGATGGAATCCGGGGCATTCTACCTCCAAGCTACACCCCCAGCCCTATTTTATTTTTATTTTGAAACAGGGTCTCTAGGTTGATGAGAGTCTCACTACTTGCTGAGGTTGTCCTCAAACCTGCCATCCTCCTCTCTCAGCCTCCCAAGACTGGGATCACACACATGTGCCGCCACACTAGACTAAGGCTGCTTTTTTAATCCTATTACATTTTGAAATGACTTTTTTTTTTTACAGAGCAGTATACCACTAACACAGTTTGCATACTCTTTAAAGAATCTTGAAAACCATCTAGACTCTTACACATTTTTAAATTGTTACCTAAAACTTTTCATTAGGAATTTAAATCTGCGAAGGATGTCACTGCCAGCAGAGTGAACATTTTTATGTTTAAAGAACATTTTTGTGTTCTATCAATTTTTTTTTTTTTTTGGAACTGGAGATTGAACCCAAAGGCTGAGCTACACCCAGGCCCTTTTTATTTTTTATTTTGAAACAGGGTCTAAGTTGCTAAGGCTAACCCTCGAAGCTGCGATCCTCCTGTCTCAGCCTCCCCAGTACTGGGATTACAAGTGTGTGCTGCCATGCCTGGCTAATTTTTTGCTATATTGAATAAAGCTACATAGAAGCCATTTTAAAAGATAGAAACTGGTTCTTTGGATTGTCATCTCTAGAGTCTCCCATTTATGGGTTCATTAATTCATTTTATTGCCTTGCTGATGAATTGGGCTTCTGTCCCAATCTAGGCACTGGAGGGGGAGGGGGACTCTGAGGGGTTAATAGCTACCACTGCCCCCAGGAGCTCTAGTCTAGCCATTTAGTTCAGCCACTTAGGACTGTTGGTAGATTATTTATTTATTTACTTTTTTTTTGGTACTGGGGACTGAACCCAGGGATGTTCTACTTCCAAACTACACCCCCAACCCTTTTCATTTTTTTGTTTTGAAACAGGGTCTTGCTAGGTTGCCGAGAGTCTTGCTGCTTGCCGAGTCAGTCCTTCAATCTGCAATCCTCCTGTCTCAGCCTCCCAAGTACTGGGATTACAGGTGTGTGCCACCACTCCCAGCTGGTAGATTACTTTAGGTCAATGGTTCAAGATAGGACAGCACCCATAAGGTATTTGGCAAACTTGCTGGGGCGCTGATGTAACGTACAGGTCAGTCCTGCTGAACAAATTTTCCCAAGTCCTACATGACTTTCCAATATCCAATCAGATTTTTATGTATGTGGGAAACCTGTTTATTATTATCTAAGTCTTGGTAGACTCCATTTAAACATAAATACACAAAGTATTTTTTCGCATGGTTTTAATAAATAGTGAAATCCCCAGGAATGCAACCACCATGTAAAACCAAGGGAGATTATATTTTTTTTCTTAACATTAATCTGTAGAAATTCAACATTTGGGGGGAAAAGTAATAACAATCCATAAAACTTTGATCTTCTGCAAGGTAATCTGAGATTCCCATTTTGAAAAAAAAGTAAATTTATGGGTGAATTTGACGATTTACATTTTTCTTAAATCTTTGTTGCTAGATATTGTTTGCCTAAAATCTGATTAATAATAAATTAGCTTGTAGCATAATATATAAATCTATCATGTTCTGCCAAGAGCATCATGATTTCTAAGTGCTTTGCTTTCTGAATAAGTTTGTGAACCTCTACTATGGGCAATTTGGAAAACATCAAAGGGTTTTAAGCCCATTAGCATTTAGAAAGTTCCCTTTGATCGCTGGAAGAACTCACATTAATTCATTCAACAAACATGAACTATGTGCCATGTGTGTCCCAGGCACTACGATTACACTGATCCTGAGGAGAATTTGGGGGTGTACAGTGTCCTGTCCCTCAGTCTCCCTTCCTGGCACCCTCTTGCTACAGATGCATGTATGTGGCTGGGTATAGTGGACAAAGTGTAGACTCCAGTGCTTCGTCCTTGTATCACCTTGGAAAGTTACTTAGATTCCCTGTGTTTTATGAACCCCCTATATGGGAAAAATAATGCCTGTCTTCCAAGGTTGATAGAAGGATTGATATGCCCACCACCTACTAGATACTTAATACATGTTATTTCTGGTTTCTTTTTTTTTTCTCTCTTCACCAAATTATGTTATATTCATGTATGATTGTATTACCATGAATCTCATTCACTAGTATGTACAATTATAATGAAACAATAAATATTTTTTTGCAGTACTGGGGGTTGAACCCAGGGGCATTCTGCCTCAAAGCTACACCCCCAGCCCTATTTTTTATTCTTTATTTTGAAACAGGGTCTCACTAAGTTGCAGGGGGCCTCACTAAGTAGCTGAGGCTGGCTGCAAACCCTGATCCTCCGGTCTCAGCCTCCCAAGTACTGGGATTACAAGTGTGCGCCACCACGCCCGGCTCATGCACCAATAAATTTAAAAAAGAAAAAGTTAAATTAAAAAGAAAAGAAAAGTAATCTCAGAACACATCTGCCATCTACCATTGTGTGAATATAAGTCAATACATTCCCTTAAGGATTATTTATATTTTTAGTGTTATAATCCCTGATGTTGGGTTGAAAGAGCAACTTCTGCTCAAGGAGTATTGCACAGTGCTGCCGGTGCCTCGCCCAAGGGTCACCCTCTTCATTAGACCCACAGAGCTGACAGGTGGTACAAGCACAGGGTCAGCAACAAGGAACACTGGGATTGCAGCAGCTCAGAAATAGACATCAGGGCCCAAATGAGGTTTGTCATTTAAAATCTCCTTTTCTGTTTCAAAAATCTGAGTTTGATGATATAGTCCATGGTTCTCAACACTGGGGAGCGTTTTAAAATTCAGACTCCTGAGCCCTACAGAAGACCTCCTCGATGACAATCTGACAGTCAGGCCCCAAACCTGCATTTTCACAATCTCTTAATTGATTCTCACCAAGATGGATCTTGGACTTCCCTTCCACAAAGATATGGTAGAAAGTATGTATGATTTGGAGTTAAATATATACGGATTTTTGTGTGTGTGTCTGGTATTGGGGATTGAACCCAGGGGCATTCTACCTCTGAGCTACACCCCAACCCCAATTTTATTTTTGTTTTAAAACAGGGTCTTACTGGGTGGCTGAGAGTCTCACTATGTTGCTGAGGTTGGCTTTGAATCTGAGATCCTCCTGTCTCAGCCTCCCAAGTACGGGGATTACAGGCGTGTGCCACCACACCTGACTGACATATATATAGATTTCATTGCAGGCCCAACATTAACCAGTTTGACAACTCTGAGCAAGTTTCTTAACTTCTCTATATCTTAGTCACCTCACCTGTAAAAATGAAGATAATAATCAGGACATAGAGGTTCTGTGGGCCATTGACATAGCTTGTGCTGCAGAGTGCATGGCCCCTGATGGGCTGCTCAGGACCGTTCTCTTTCCTGCTTCCAGTGCAGAACTGCCTTCTTACAAACTTGCAGAGAACAAAGTGCACCAACATGGTCAGGATGGACCCCTCTCATCTTGAATGATTAAAGAGAACTGATAATGTAGGTAATAAACCGAAAAGTCGACTGATATCCTCCTAGGTCATGTTTTATCCAAAATATTTTTCTCTTTGTAAGGAATCACATGTGTGCGCGCGCACACACACACGCACACACGCACACAGACTAAAGTGCCAAGCTGTATTTGATTAGTTCTGGGCAGAAGCGTGTTAGGGCATCTGAAAACCACAACTGGAGACATCTATTCTGATGGGCCTAATGCTCTGGGTATTTCCTTTCAACTGAACTTGAGGGAAAGTACTTTGATATAATGTACATATGGAAATATTTTACAACATTCTTAAAAAGTTAAATATTTCATTCAGCATATATATAAAACATACTTTTCTCGTCAGTGTGTGCAAGTATGGCCAAATCAATGTCTAAAGGGTCCTTTGTCATTTCTAAGCTAGAATATTTTTGTTTTGTTTTGTTAAATTGACTTCAGTGTGTATGAAAGAACCAAACTGACAGCCTTGGAGACAGGGCCTTTTCTCTGGGCTTCTGGCAGATGGCAGGAGCAGCTGCTGTTTAAACATACCCCAATACCTTACCTCTAGAATGATAATTTCAGGAGGTGAGAAGGCACGTTGATTTCTTTACTCCTTCTGAAAGGTGCTGGTGGAATAGCAGTGGTATGGTTGGCCATTTGCACAGGCCCTTGGTTCTGAGGCCATTGCCACATTTCACATGTGAAATCCAATTGCAACCTGGGTTTCTTTCTTTCTTTCTTTCCCTCCCTCCCTCCCTCCCTCCCTCCCTTCCTTCCTTCCTTCCTTCCTTCCTTCCTTCTTTCCTTCCTTCTTGAACCCAGGGGCATATTACTTCCAAGCTACATCCCCTACCCTTTTTATGACATTTTTGTTTTGAAACAGGGTCTGGCTAGGTTGCTGAGAGTCTCTCTGTGTTGCTGAGGCTGTCCTCGAACCTGCCATTCTCCTGTCTCAGCCTCTCAAGTATTGGGATTACAGGCGTGCACCATCATGCCCTGCTGAAACCTGGGTTTTGGTTCAAATTCATTTGAAGAGATTAAAGCCTTTTGATTTAAATGTCATTCCTGATCTTGGGGCAAAACATGCCTTGGAAAAATATTCTTCAATTGCAAGGATCTATTAATAGTGGTGATTTTCAGGGAAAAGGAATAGGGAAGAGAAGATGCTTTGGAGAGGTGGCATTTGCTTTTCATGTTTTTATCCTTTTTATTTTATAATATAGAACCGGTAATCTTAATTTTTTAGTATGGTGATATTGCAAGCCATTTTTGTTATTTATTCTTTATAGATTTCTGTATTGAAAAAATGAAACCTAATAAGTATACTTTTGAAACCTTAACTAGAATTAATTTTTAAAGATTCAGTTACCAAAACTTGCCAAATACATTTTTAAAAAATTTATAAGTCTATATGATTTGCAAGGCAACTAGATATAAAATATATCTTCAGTTTGATATTTTATTCATCTGAAAATGATGCTTTCACGAGATTTTTCTTTCATCATTAAAAGAGTAAACCATTTGCATTTTAAAGATATGCTTGAATGTCGTGGGAAGCAGCCTTTTCTATTTATGTAATGTTTAATTGCACTTATTTGATGAGGGCATCGAGGCAAGTTTTTTCTAATAAGTTGGCTTTGTTACTCTACTTGCAAATATAGTTTACAAGTCTCAAGTTATCAAAACTACATTTGGCCAGGGTAAAATCATGCATGACTGATTCCTATAGAAGAGAACTCCTGCCCTGCTGTGGCCACAGAAAGGAATTACAGAAGGGGAACAAAAGCAGTTACTGAGTTGAATTGCAATAGCTTTGCAGGCAGGTAAAATAAAAATGTATAGGTCATCTACAGTTATTTTTATTTAAAAAAATCAATATCTATATGTGTGGGGTACATATATATTTGCATATATATATATATCTTAATCTGGACCCCCTAATGCCACATAACAATCTATTCTTCATAGTGTCTGTCTCAAGTCTTTACCTCTCTCCTAGTCTGACCCTTATTCACTCCCAGCAGCCTTCTAACATTAAAAAATATAGAAACGCTGGGCATGGTGGCATATGCTTGTAATCCCAGTACTTGGGAGTCTGAGACAGGAGGATTGCGGGTTCACAGCCAGCCTCAGCTACTTAGTGAGGCCCTCCACAACTTAGTGAGACCCTGTTTCAAAATAAAGAATAAAAATAGGGCTGGGGGTGTAGCCCAGAGGTAGAATGTCCCTGGGTTCAATCCCCAGAACCACAAAAAAAGTGTGTGTATATATATATATTAAAAAGTATATATATAATTATATATATATAAATTTATATATATATATAATACATATATGATATACATATATATGTATCAACGGTCAGATATGAACTTACAAATTTCTGCAGCTCTGTTTCCCTCTTTGGTACCTCCAAACTTTTTTTTTTTGGTACTGGGGATTGAACCCAAGGACATTCTACCTTTGAGCTACACCTTGAGCCCTTTTAAAAATTTTTAAATTTTGAAACAGGGTCTTACTAAGTTGTTGAGGCTAGCCTCAAACCTACAATCCTTCTGTCTGAGCCTCCAAAATACTTGGATTATAGGCATGTGCCTGGCAGCACCTCAAAACTTTAATGTACATGAAAGCATGCACTTTGGACAGCAGGCCAGGGCTCTGCCTCCTTCTGCCTGTGTCAACTTGGGTATGTTCCCCATCTCTATAGACCTCAGCTTCCTTATCTGAAAAGCAGAATCAATAACATCTACTCCAAAGAACTACTGGACGAGTTCACTGAGACGACCTGACGCAGTTCCTGTGCAGAGAAGACACCAAGTGCTGGTTGCCTTTTGCCTCGAGCATTTCTGCTCTCTTTCTTTAGAAAAGGTTTCAAATCTTTTCCAAGGTAAACTTCACCCTCATGAGCTCCATCTCACACTTTCTTGCCACGGCCCTAGCTATGTTCATCTACTTAACCTCCTCCCCTCCCTCTGGCATCTTTGGTTCCTCCCTCTCCATGATCTTCTTCCCTCATTTTATACACACATGCCCACATCTCACTGTCCTTAGAGACCCCTCTCTGCTCCATCTCAGCTCTCTTCTTCCATTCAGATCCAGCTGCAGAGTTGCCTGGGGCCAGTGTCACACAGTTCACTTCTGTCATGGCTCTCTTCTCCCAGAGTATCCAAGCCCATATCTATTTTTTTTATCAAATTCTGATACTATCTGCAAAAAAATAGACCTGTTATGATCTATCCCTTAGACCACCCTCACTCGGCCCCACTGTGTGTCTCTGGCCCTCACCATCAGTCATCCAGACTTGCACATTAAGGTCCTAAAAAGTCTCTCTGCCTCAAGTCTTTCTGTTGTCCATCTGTCTTCCACACATACAATGATTATTTCAATTATTTCTTTTTTGCCCACATAATGAAATCTAAGTGCATTGTGGTATTGAAAGGCCCCCTCCAGTAAGTCTTCTTCCTTCCTCTTCAGGTGGTATCTCCAGCCACTCTCTACTGTCATCACAATCATTCCTCACCTTTCCCTCTCTGCTTCTGCTCAGGCTGGTCCCCATGCTTTGGAGAATGTGACTGCCAGAAGCAGGTTAATGTTTGCCTAAGAAAGGTCTAAGGGTCATGGAAAGCCATGATCAGACTGATGATCTGGCTGGAAGCAGCCTTTTCCTCCAAGGTAAACATCCCTGTGTCTCTTGCAGGCGCCTATTCCCAAATATCCCACTTGTCGACCATTGTCTCAAGGATCTTCTGCACATCCTCTGTGGTTTTACTCTCTTACAATTGTTCTGCAGCCAGCCAAGTTAAATGTTCACCTCTAGCCCTGCTGCATGTATACTAGTTAAATTTTACCTCTCAAGCGCTGCAAGTATGCATGAGCATCCATACCTCAACCTCCCCCCTCAGAAATGAATAAAAGCTGTGGACCAGGGTCCAGCGGGGCCTTCGCCATAGAGTGAGGTCCCCTGGCCTGCCCCTTTCAAATCTGTTCTGGGTCTGCGTCATTCTTTTCCCCTCAGGTGCGCCACTGCGGGACGGTAACCAACACAATGCTGGAAAAGCCTTTCCCAGCCCTCAAGGAATCCAGCCCCTCCATCAATACTCAGCTCAAATCTGAGCTCTTCTGGAAGCCTGCCTTTTCCTACCTGTGAGAATTGATCACTCCATCTCCAGGACTCTCAAAGCAATTGGTCCAAACCCCCAGTAAGCGTGCACTTCTCATTAACCGGCTGCTAATTGTGTGTGTGTTTCTCCTTAGACCAGCATAACAGCTTCTTGAGGGCAGGTGTTTGGGGAGTGAATGGAGGAATGAATGAAGAACCTTACCATCACCAGCACTACTGCCTCCTCGCATTGATCCCTGTCCGTGCAGAGGAAGGAAGGAAAGAGTGTGAGATTATGCCAAAGCTTTCAGAGTACACCCACGATTTCCACAAAGCAGATATTAAAATATGGAAAGAACTGTGAGGGAATAAAAAGAAATTAATAAAGGGAAACCAAAATTTACTTCTAATCCAGCTAGTTAATTTTCTCTAGCTAGTAGTAAATAAAGCATCTTGATTGGCATTCTGAGATTTGTTCGGTTTCTTAGAAAGAGCACCCTGGCTGAAATGTGGAGAGAACTAGAGGCAGATGATATATGTGGGTCTGGACTAGTAAGTGGTAGTAGAGATGGAGAGGAGGGGAAAAAAATTAAAGAAACATGGAGAAAGTACAATTGTTAAGATGACACAATGAGGATTAAAAGAGATAAAGGAGTCAAGGACTCATTCATTGAGTCACATAACACATATGTAGTGAGTTCTACAATGTTCTAGCATTGCAAAAAGTGCTAGGAATTCAGCGATGAAAAAGATACTGTTCCTGAAATCAAGCGGCTGAGTTCCTGATACTATAGTTGGGTCTAATGGTGTAATGAACATCCCACCACTCTTGCGTGGATGCAAGCAAATATGGGAAGTGTTATTATCTGTTCCTTACACAACACGGCAGTGAACACTTGGCCAGAGAGAGATGGAATGCAAGTGGAATTTTTTTCCTAATTTGAAAAACAATGTTTCTTTTTTTTGCTGTACCAGGGATGGAACCCAGGAGCATTCTACCTCGAGCTACATCCCCGGCCCTATTTTTTATCCTCTATATTTTCTATCTCACGAAGTTGCAGAGGGCCTCACTAAGTAGCTGAGGCTGGCCACGAACCCGGATCCTCCGGTCTCCGCCTCCCAAGTACTGGGATTACAAGTGTGCGCCACCACGCCCGGCCTTTGAAAAACAATGTTTCTTAAAACTAATAATGTCTCTTGTGGTCCACATTAATTTAGAACCATTTGTCAAAAAGATTCTGGGAAATTGAGATAGCTCAACTGACTCCATTTTGTAAAACCCACATCATCTTAGATTAAATGACTAAGCAAATGGAAAGTCCCCAGAAGAAAATAAATAAATAAATAAATAAATAAACAAACAAACAAATAAATAAATAAATAAAACTATCTATAGTTCCCGGAATGTGACCTCTAGGTAAATACCAGACCTCCTGATTCAGGGATTGATAATCCTTGTAACTGCCAGATTTAATGTCTGTAATTGTTTTGCTCAACCCCACCTGCAGCTAATGCAATTCTGTTATTTTGGCTATATAACCTCTTTCCACCTGCTGAACAGGGCTGCCTCCTGTTTAGGGGAGACAGCCACGGCCGTGAATAAATGACTCTTTGATTTGGACACAAACTTTGAGTGGTCTCTCTCGGAGGCTCCCCTACAACATTTGGGGTTCTCATCTGGGATCCCCAGAAGACCCTCGGCTCTGCCTTGGAGGGTGGAGGACAGTGAACCCAACGGATTGGCTCTCTAGGGGGTGGCCATCGAGAGACACTCCTCAACCCCGAAGTTGCAAACTGTTCTCTGTCTTACCAACGCTCTGCTGAAAGTCCCGAGAGTCACCTGGATCCAGAACCTCCAGAGGTATGCTAAGTCTGGGTGCCCTGGGAACTGGAAAGGCCTTGGTGGAAGTCGGACCCGACACATACTCCCCAGGCCAGGGTTTAGGGGAGATGTCCCCAGCCCATCTGGAATCTGTTCAAAAAAGCCGGTGAACTTTCTTTTGTCTAATCTTAGTTTGACCCCTGTGTGCGTGTGTGTGTGCCTGTCAGATCTCTTGCTTTGCATCTATCTAAAAACCTCTCCTACATGATGGGACAAACTACCTCCAGTCCCACTCCCCTCCAGTGTGTTCTTAACCATATGAAGTTTTTCCAACAGAAGGTGACTGATTACGGTGAAACCGTGAACCCGCACGTTCTGTAGAGGCTGTGTGAGCTAGACTGGCCTGCCTTTAATGTTAGGTGGCCAGCAGAGGGGACCTTCAGTATCCAGATCATTTTTATGGTGCATGAAGTAACCTTTGGAAAACCCGGCCACGTGGACCAAATAATATACATTCTTGTCTGGTAGGAACTAGTGCAGGAAAAGCCTCGGTGGCTAAAGCAGTGCATGCGGACCCTTTTAAAGTCTCCTCCCGCTGGGTGTGGTGGCGCACGCTTGTAATCCCAGTACTTTGGGAGGCAGAGACGGGAGGATCCAGGTTCGCGGCCAGCCTCAGCTCTCTCTCTCTCTCTCGCTCTCTCTCGCTCTCTCTCCTTAGTGGGGCCCTCAGCAACTTCGTGAGACCCGGTTTCAAAATAAAGTATACAAAATAGGGCCGGGGGCGTAGCGCAGAGGTAGAACACCCCTGCGTTCAATCCCTGGTACTGCAAAAAAAAAAAAAAATTTAAAGTCTCCTCCCTTTAACCCTTTTCTCCTTCCACTAAGGTCCTAGTAGTTCAAAAGGCCCCCACTAAACCAATGAAGCCTATTCTTCAAGAAACTGAAGAAGACAATCCCCTTTATCGCCACCACCTCCTCCTCTTTACCCTTTACCCCCTACAACTCCTGAAAAATGCTGATGCAGAAACTAGTTTCATCCCACCACACACCCGCCAGAGCCTAACCTGTGGGAGACAGGAGGCTCCTGATGCTTCAGTCCCTCTTCTCCCTCTCCGGCAGGCACCCCCAGCGGCTGGCACCCAGGAAGCACCGTTTATGGTCTATGTCCCTTTTTCCACCTCTGACCTCTATAACTGGAAGACCCAAAACCCTTCTTTCTCTGAAAAACCCCAAGGTCTCATCTCCCTCCTCGAGATTGTGTTTTACACCCACCAGCCCACCTGGGATGACCGCCAGCAGCTCCTCCAGACTCTCTTTACCACTGAAGAGAGCGACCGAATAAAAAGAGTGGCAGCCAAGACTGTGGAGGGGCTGGACAGACAGCCCTTGGAGGATCCAGACCAAATAGAACATATCTTCCCTTCCACGTGCCCCAAATGGGACCCCAACACCACTGCAGGTAAGGAGGCTCTCCTATCGCTGGACTCTCCTGGCAGGCCTCAGGGTGACAGCCAAAAAGCCTACCAACCTTTCTAAGGTAAGTGAGGTAATGCAGGGGCCAAACGAGACCCCTTCAGCTTTCCTAAAGCACCTCATGGAGCTTATTGGGAATACATTCCAATTAACCCAGAGGATCCCACAAACAGGTGCGCCCTAAATATCACTGTATCAGTTGGCCCCAGATATTAGGAGGAAGTTACAGAGACAGGAAGGGTTTGAGGGGAGGCTCATCTCTGAGCTAGTAGAGATTGCCCAAAAGGTCTACAATAATAGGGAGAGTCCAGTTGAAAGACAGACTAAAAAGATCTCCAAAATATTGGTGACAGCCATGGAAGGGTTGCGAGCCAGAGAGCATCCTACTAGGCGGCCCTCCAGCCCCAGGGCTCAACAACCCCTTGACAAAGATCAGTGGGCCTACCTGTAAGGAAAAAGGACATTGGAAAAACGAATGCCCCAACAGAAAAACTGGCCGAGCAGTCCTCCACCAGGCCTGAGGCTCTATTCCTTTAAGTCCCCAAGAGCCCATGGTAACCTTAAAAGTCAGGGGCAAAGACATAGACTTTCTGGTAGACATTGAAGCCACTTTTTCAGTTCTCAAAAGCCTGGTAGGCCCAACCACGGCCAAGAAAACTTATATACAGGGAGCCACTGGTAAAGCAGAAGCCTACCCCTGGATGGAGGGTTGAATAACAAATCTAAGAAAAGGGACAGTTTCCCATTCCTTCTGGTGGTTCTGGATTGCTCCTACCCCTTGCTGGGGAGAGACTTACTCTCAAAACTAAAAGCAACCATCTCCTTTCAAGAAGAAGGTCGGGCATTGTTAACTTACGACCATAGAACAGACTGCCCAATAGCCCTCCTGGCCACTTGTCCCCTTTCTGAAGAATATATGCTGCTGCCAAGTCCTCAAAATCCCAGTTGACTCTGCTTATTTACAAGCCTTCCAGGAGCAGTATCCACAAGTGTGGGCCAAGTCAAACCCACCAGGTGGTGGCCCACCAGCCTCTAATCATTATACATCTGAGCAGCCAGGCCACCACAATACAGGTAAAACAGTACCCGACGAGCTCGGAGGCAAAAAGGGGGATTGCAGTCCATATCCAACGACTCCGGGAAGCAGGGATCCTTGTACCTTGCCAATCCCCGTGGAACACTTCTCTTCTACCAGTCCAAAAGCTGGGAACTTCGGACTACAGACCTGCTCAGGACCTGAAAGAAGACAACAAATGGACTGAGACAATCCATCCAAAGGTGCCAAATCCATACACTCTCCTCACCTCAGTCTTCTGCCTCCTGGACACCAGGTATACATGATTCTGGACCTTAAAGATGTTTGCTTCAGTCTTCCTTTAGCAGAGGCAAGTCAGCCTATTTTTGCCTTTGAATGGATGGACCCAGAGGGAGGGTACACAGGACAACTTAAGTGGACTCGATTGCCCCAGGGGTTCAAAAACTCCCCCACCTTGTTTGATGAAGCCGTAAGCGCTGCCTTCTAGTTCAGACTTCAGTACCCCCAGGTGACTTTCCTTCAGTATGTTGATGACCTCCTATTAGCAGCCAGCTCAGTAGAAAAATGCTTTGCAGCCACAGGAGGGTTACTTGGAGAATTACAGAGACTGGGGTACCGGGTCTCAGCTAAGAAGGCTCAGCTATACACCTCTCAGGCTGTATACCTTGGGTATAACCTCACTAAAGGAACTCGAGCCCTCTCCAGCTGGAGAATACAAGCGGTCCTGCAAATCCCTTCACCAACCACAAAAAAGCAGGTCCGCGAGTTTCTGGGGGCTGCAGGATACTGCAGGCTATGGATACCTGGGTTTGCTGAAACAGCAAAACCCCTTTACACCTGTACAAGAGGGGGACCCACGGCCCTAGAATGGACTAAAGTAGAACAGGAAGCCTTTGAGAAGCTCAAAAAAAAAAAAAAAAAAGGAGCTGGTTCCCATTTGGGCAAGGCCAAATTAACCGAACTTCTGAAGGCTCAATATCACCACTCAATGTCTGGCATGCCAACAAGTAAATGCTGGAAGAGTCCAAAATCATCAGTCTGGAGTATGGACAAGAGGGACCAACCCTGGTGAGTTATGGAAAGTAGACTTCACGGGGCTATATGGATACAAGTACCTACTAGTCTTTGTGACACCTTTTCGGGCTGGGTAGAAGCTTTCCCCTCAAAAAGAGAAACGGCACAAGAAGTAGTAAAAAGATTACTAAATTATCTGGTTCCCTGATTTGGCCTTCCATTAGGAATGGGGTCCGACAGTGGCCCAGCTTTCATAGCTAAAATAACCCCAAAAGTGTCATCCCTCCTAAAAATTGATTGGAAGTTACATTGCGCATGTAGCCCCCAAAGTTCAGGTCAGGTAGAAAGGACGAATAGAACATTAAAGGAAACTTTAACTAAACTCAGCCTAGAGACTGGCGAGGGGTGGGTCAACCTCCTTCCTTATGCCCTCCCCTCCTAAGGGCATGATGTACCCCTTATGTTAAGGATTCACCCCATTTGAAATATTGTACGAGAGACCCCCTCTATTGGTTCCTAAACTTAAGGACATCCAGATGGCTGAAATTGATAATTATAATCTTATGTAATTTCTCAAAGCCCTTGCTACAACCCTAGGAGATAACCATCAGACAGTCCGGAGCTTCCACTCAGCACTGCTGGAGACCACACGCCTAGACATTCCTACAACCCGGTGACTGCGTGTGGGAAAAGAAGCATCAACCGCAGGTGTTAGGACCCCGCTGGACCGGCCCGTTCACCATCATCCTGACATCCAAAGGCAGTAAAAGTAGCCGGGATAAAGCCATGGTTACATTACTCCCAGCTCAAGCCTGCTGCTGCTACACCTGCTGACGAAACATGGAAGGTTCAGTGGTCCGAAGACCCACTAAAGATAAGACTCATTTGATCCTCACAGTCTTAACCCTGTTTTCATACACTGCAGAACTCAACCTCCATGAGCCTGACACCTCTAAATGGGGAACTAGGTCCGTAATAACCTTGGGAGATTTACAGGGTGCTGAACTATGTATTACCTCTCCTTCCTATCGCCTGCAGGGGTCACCATACCAGTCTTTTAGCCATACAATCAGAGGCAACTTAACCTCCTCAGAGGATCCCCATTTCCTCATTGCCCCCAAGACTACCTGGTTTGCTTGCATGTCGGGTTTGACTCCCCGTTTCTCAACTTTTCTCTTCATCAGTCCTGTGATCAGAGCTGTGTGTCCTAGTACATGTAATACCACAAGTGTACTTTTTCAGGGGGGCTGCTGGACGGGAGCATTTAAAAATGACCCCCACGTGCCCTTTTCCATGGACTAGATGGGCGGCCGCTCCCATCCTTGTCCCACTCATGGTCGGTCTAGGTATTGCCAGATCTACCACAGTGGGAACCTCTGCATTAATCCTGGGGGACGCAAACTACAAGAGTTTAAGTGCTGCCATAAATCAGGACCTTGGGCACCTAGAAAATTCAACTAGCAGATTAGAAACTCAGATAGATTCTCTAGCTGAAGTTGTATTACAAAACAGACGCAGGCCAGATCTTCTCTTCATGAAGGAAGGAGGTCTATGTGCCGCATTAGGGGAAAATTGTTGTTGTTATGTAAATCAGTCAGGAATAATCTGTGAGACTTTAGCTCTAGTAAGGAGGAACATTAAAGAAAGAGAAAAGGATCTAAGTCAGGAACAAAACTGGTTTCAGTCTATGTTCTCATGGTCGCCCTGGTTGACCACCCTCTTACCGGCCTTAGCAGGTCCAGTGATATTAATCCTATTAGCCCTCCTCATTGGCCCATGTGTGTTCAATGGGCTAATGTGTTATATTTAAAAGCCTATAAGATCCTTCAAGTTACTGCTCCTCTGGCAACAATATATGCCATTACCCCTAGACCAGGATGAGACACGGATTTGACCACGCGGCTAGAACTAATGGGGAAATGAGATAGCTCAACTGACTCCATTTTGTAAAACCTACGCCATCTTAGGTTAAATGACTAAGCAAATGGAAAGTCCCCAGAAGAGAAAAAATGAATAAATAAAACAACCTATAGTTCCCAGAATGTGACCTCTAGGTGAATACCAATGTGACCTCTAGGCAAATACCAGACCTCCTGATTCAGAGATAGATAATCCTTGTAACTGCCAGATTTAATGTCTGTAATTGTTTTGTTCAACCCCAACTGCAGCTAATGCAATTCTGTGATCTGAGCTATATAACCTCTTTCCACCTGCTGAACGGGGCTGCCTCCTGTTTAGGGGAGTCAACCCGTGGCCGTGAATAAATGACTTTGATTTGGACATGAGCTTTGAGTGGTCTCTCTCAGCGGCTACCCTACAACAAAATGTAATTCCAGCTTAGCTAAATCGACACAGCATAAGTGCACCCCAGTTCAACTTGGCATCCATGCATGGAGTGTTTTTGAATAACATTTGCTGTAATTTTCAAATGAGAGCAATATCAACGTCATTCTTCCCCTAAAATGCTGCAACTATCCTTCATGCAACTGAAATTTGCTCTCCCCCCAAAAGAGGAAACAAACTCCTTTTATCAATTTTTGGATGATAATCATCCCTCTTTGAGATGAGTGATATTCCTTCTTTTATATCCATTAGCTTGAAACAGCCATTTTGGAATGGTGGAATGGCTGTTTGAAAACCCAGTTTGTCAGACCCTGTAATTAACCTATCACTGGTGGCTGCCTCATCCTCCTGAAGAAGGCGCCATGTCGTCGACTCATTGCCAGTTTCTCTGTTGGGAGACTGGACAGGCATGCAACAATGGCTCTAACCATGTTAGCCTTGGTGAGTGAATAGCATACCTCCATACTCCTGCCATTACCGCGTTGTCTGTGGACCCACTGGGCAAGGATAGAATGGGTGGGAAAGAGGCTGACTAATGATACAGGGTGGAGCATCTTGTCTGCCTGATTATGAACATCTGCACAGGTTGCTCTTTGGTGAGCATTTAGTTGAGCAAAAATATCTTCACTCTTTGTACCTGTATCCACGTACCTCTCCTTGAGACCCCCTCAACAATTTTCCAATAGTGTTCCTTCTAATTCTCTGACCAGTCAGCCAAATGATTAGCTAGTGCTCATGAATTGCCATAGAACTACAACTCTCCCCATCACTCCTTCCAGGCAAAATGAACATCCAGGCACACTGCTAAAGCTTTGTCCACTGGGAAGATTTTTCCTCTCCACATTCCATTAGCCCTCCTCCTTCCCCAAGGGATGCTGTAGTGCAAAGCCATCTACTTTCACGTTGTTACAGCACACTGGGCAGAACTATCTGTGAAACAGACCAGTCAGTGGGTCATAAGGCATTCTCTATAATGCTATATGTATAGGTTAGGAAAGAAGAGGCAATGTGGCAGAAATGTAGGCCACTTGCATCTGAACTGTTTCTCATATAACTTACTTGTATCTTCAAGGCCTGCTTGAGCTCAGTCTTGTGCATAACACTTTCATGAAGGGAATGCTGCTGTGTACATCAACATTTATGGGTTGAAATTGGTGATGGATAGTTCAGATTTCCTAATAACTTGTTGCCCATGGTCAATAATTTTCACGAACACTCAGGGGCAAGCCAGAAGATATATCTCAATGAAGATTATTTCCCAGCAGAGGATGGTGTAGGTTTGCTCTCAAACTAGTGCTGTGGTTCACCTATAAGGGCTGTTGAAAGTTCCACAGAGCATCTCTATTGAACGCAGACGTTACAGGTAATATTGAATTTGATGGGGCATATGGCCCAAGTGCCAAGAATCTTTGCTTATTCAAGGTTTGATTCAAAACTAGCAGCTTATTGGGTTACTCAGTGAATAGGTCAAAACAGGATGACCAAATGAGATATATGTTGCCCCCCAAATCATAAATGGTTCCCTAAGCATTGTGTATTTTTCTTGGTGAAAAGACCAGTCAGACACAGTAACTGCCTTTATCTTGGAAGGATTATCTCACATGTTACAGAGCATTGAGCCACAGAAATAATGTAGCATCATTAGTCAATTTTTGTTTTTGTTGCCTGTATATTTGGGTATAAATATTTTTATTATGCCAGGTGTGGTGGCGCACGCCTGTAAACCCAGTACTTGGGAAGCTGAGATAGGAGAATTGCAGGTTTAAAGTCAGCCTCAGCAGCTTATTGAGACTCTCAGCGATTTAGCAAGACCCTATTTCCAAATAAAATAGGGCCAGGGTGTAACTCGGAGATAGAATGCCGCTGGTTTAATCCCCAGCACCACACACAAACACACACAAAATTATGATGGTCTTAAAACTGTTACTGAACCCAGGTTCAGAGGCTCATCCCATGGAGAAACCTATGTCCAGGAGACAAATGCTGGGGAGAAAGGAAGGTTTTATTCAGTAGGCAAAGAATGGAGAAGAAGAAGCTTTGCTCACAAATTAGCTTCTCAACTCCAGGGAATTGAGATGTTACAGATATAGGATAGGAATAACAATGAAGAGGAATAGGCTAATAAAAAGAATATTCATGTCTTGTCGGGGAAAAAAGTGAGTATCTTCCAGGAACTTGGGTGCCACCTCTTTTTACTCCTTTCATGGTTTGGTGTTTCAGGTCATGGTGGCTGGTAGATGTCTTTAGCCCTGAATTGGGGTGGTGGGGTGGTGGTGGTGAGGAGAGAGAAGGCAAATCTAGGTCAAGTTAACTCTATATTGTAGTTTTATTTATTTATTTATTTGTTTGTTTATTTATTTTTTGTGGTACTGGGGATGGAACCCAGGGGCATTCTACCTCCGAGCTACACCCCCAGCCCTATTTTTTATTCTTTATTTTGAAACAGGGTCTCACTAAGTTGTGGAGGGCCTCACTAAGTAGCTGAGGCTGGCCACGAACCCAGATCCTCTGGTCTCAACCTCCCAAGTACTAGGATTACAAGCATGTGCCACCACGCCCGGCTATCTTGTAGTTTTAGACAAAACATTTCTCAAATGTTCAACAGTTCCTTGTTCGGAGCTGAGTAGAATCTGACCCAAAAGTTAAGGCAATGAAGGAGAAAGACACAACATGAAGAGAGAGGTGCCAAGCATTTTCATCCTACTTCTGGGTGACTACCCAAGCAGGGGACATTTTGTAGGCCCAAATAAAGAGTCAGTATTTTCACCAGAAGTAGCCTTTGGGGCCCTGAAGAGTAACCTGGACAACTGTTAACATCATAACCCACACACATCAGAGGCATTATCTACAGCAGAGCTAGGGGGAGACTAATATTGTATTGTCCAGCTACGCGACCTCCCAAATTAGTGATTTTTCAAGTCAACTAAGAGCAAGTGAAGTTAGAGGGTTTATTTAAGTGTTTCCTTAGTAACAAAACAATTTCTCAATAGTTGGATTAACTAATTAAAAGTGCAGAACCACTTTATGGCATCCTGTTAAAAACTGTGGTTCACTAACAGGCAACCAAAAAACAAAAACGTTGGCTCAGAAATTTGTCTGTCTTTTCTGGATATATATAATCAGTCACTTTAAACTCTTATTCCAAAAAGAAATTGACATGTGTAGAAAATTAAAGGAAGAGAGAGAGAGAGAGAGAGACAGAGAGAGAGAGAGACCTTTCAGGCTAAGGCCATCCCCAAAGACTAATTCTCCAGCATGTATTTTTATCCATGTGGATTATAAATGTAGCCCAGACTAGGGTAGTTGCAGTGGAATGGAGAGAAGCAGATAAATTTGAGATATTTTGGTAGTACAAACCTGTGATATTTTGGATGCAGTGGGGAACTAAGAGAAATCAAGATGACTTGGAGATTTTTTGCCTGAGTGATTTTACCATTTGCCAACACAGGGGTGACTGAGGGAGGAGAGTTGAGAGAACAAGTTATTCAGAATAGTATTTTGATTATGGCATGGCATCATCACCAAGCCATTCCAGTGGAGTAGTTCTGATGATATTTGTGATAGATCTGGGGCTGGATTTTTTTAAATTTTTTTTTTTTTTTGGCGGTACTGGGGATTGAACCCAGGGGCATTCTACCTCCACGCTACACCCCCGGCCCTATTTTTTATACTTTATTTTGAAACCGGGTCTCACGAAGTTGTGGAGGGCCTCACTAAGTAGAGAGAGAGAGACAGGGAGAAAGAGAGAGAGAGAGAGAGAGAGAGAGAGAGAGCGCTGAGGCTGGCCTCGAATCCGGATCCTCCGGTCTCTGCCTCCCAAAGTACTGGGATTACAAGTGTGTGCCACCATGCCCGGCTCTGGGCTGGGTTTTTTAAAAAAAATATATAATATATTATTTTAGCAATTATCAATAGCAATTGTTACCACCCTTATACAAGAAGTTTTTTTCTTCTTTTTCTTTGGGGGGTGGGTGGGTATTGGGGATTGAGCCCAGGGGCACTCTACCTCTGAGCTACACCCCAGCCTTTTAAATTTTTTTGTTTTGGAACAGTCTCACTAGGTTGCTGAGAGTCGCTAAATTGCTGAGGCTGGCCTCAAACCTGCGATCCTCCTGTGTCAGCCTCCCAAATACTGGGATTACAGGCGTGCGCAACCAGCCCGGCTCAAAGGGAAGATTTTAAAATTCAGAAAGTTAGTGCTTTCTCCATCTTTTGGTAGTGCGGGGAGGGGGAAGGGGAGGAGCGGAGTCCAAAGGAAAGGCGGACCTTGCCAAAGGTTCCCATTCATCCTCCAGCTTTGTGAACCTAGAGCGTCCAGTGTCCCATCAGTGTCCAAATCCCCTACGTCAGCAAGTGGGCGGGGCCGAGCGGGATTCCGTTCCCTCCGCTCCTCTGGCTAGGCCACGTCTGAGTCCTTGCAGGTCCTTGAAGGTGCATAGGTACCTATCTAGCCCTGAGCAACAAGACGAGCCCCTCTTTCCAATTTAAATTTAAGGAGATTAAGGAATAGTGAATTTTAAGTCATACAATTTTATCGTTGCCTGAAGTTTCTTTTTTTCTTCTATGGGTATAAAAACTGCCTGCGAGCTTTACGGACTTGCAGGGCCCTGGTTCGCGCACGCGCGTGTGGCGGCGAGGGCGGGCCTGTTTCCGGAGGCGCGTGGGGCCTGAGGCCCGAGTGCTGCCGCCGCCGCCACCAACATGGAGACTTTGTACCGAGTCCCGTTCTTAGTGCTCGAATGCCCCAACCTGAAGCTGAAGAAGCCGCCCTGGGTGCACATGCCGTCGGCCATGACGGTGTACGCCCTGGTGGTGGTGTCGTACTTCCTCATCACCGGAGGTAACGCTGTGGGCTGGGCGGCCCGGAGCCGGGAAGCCTCGCCCCGCGCTGGGTTCTGAGGGCGGGCGGTGCCGGGGGCCCGCGTGTTGGTGCCGGAGCTGCATTCGCCGCACGCGTGCCCCGTGGCCCCAGAAAACTCGTGTTCTCTCGCCCTTTGCCTCACCTCGCCTTCTAGCCTCTTAGAGGTCCGAGTTGAATGTGGTTTTCAAGCCCAGGTTGTTAGTCTTTTTATTTCTTGCCATAAGTTGTTTGAAAAACGTTTTGAGAAAGTCAGATTAGACTGACCTTTTTTCCTTGGTTGGTCAGGAGGGTGTGGGACCTTTAACTTCTTTTTGTCTACTGTCTTTGAACGTTGGAAGAGACTTCACAATCCTCAGGTTTGTTAGTTCGAACCCAGGGTCTTTCTTGTGCTGCCTTTGACTGATCTACCCTAATATGAAGGGAGTTTTTCCGAAACCACGGTTTTGATAAATATTTGAAATTGGAGATAAGATTTGCAGAAGTTACTGTATTTCAAAGGGAAGAAGTAGAGAAGTTAAAAAAATAAGAAAATCACGTTTTCCAGTTATCTGTCATCCTGTTCTTTTCAAGTAGAAAATTGCAAAGGGGCGTTGCCATGTCTGTTGGTGAGTTGGCAATTTGTAGTCTTTTCAGAGACACCACCCACTCCTTTAAGCTACAATTCCAAGATCTACTGATGACTCTGCCAGCTGTACTTTTTAAGTTTTGGGGAACTGGTATATTTAATTCAGAAATTATACAGTTAAAGCTCTGCAGATTATCAGCAGTAGTTGTACTTTTAAGGGAATAGACATTGCTATCATTTTCATATTTCGTAAGAATACTTGGCATTGAAGAGGGAGAAATATGAAGCTGAGAGAGTTTAATTCTAGATGGTACCTTTGAATTTATTCCTCACTCCTGGTCTGGAATAGTAATTAACTTATGTTCATTTAAATAAATTTCATTCTATATATATGTTTGTGTGAGGGGGGTACTGGGGATTGAACCCAGGGGCATTCTACCTGAGTTACACCATCAACCCTATTTATTTTATTTTGAAACAGGGTCTCACTTAAGTTGTGGAGTGCCTCACTAAGTTGCTGAGGCTGGCCTTGAACTTGCGATCCTCCTTTCTCAGCCTCCCAGGTACTGGGATTGCAGGTGTGTACAACCATGCCTGGCTTATTTAGTTTTATGCCTGTAAGGTACTACCTAGCATTGCATTAGCATTAACATTTGCTCAGTACATTAACACTGACTGTAATTGAGTAAATGAAACTTAAAATATACGTGGCTATCCACCAATCTATTTCATGTAACACATCCTTCCTTCTTTCCTGTTCCTGAGTATGGAACTGAGAAAAGAGGTGTGGATCGAAGTTGGTCATTTGAATATTTCCTGAACTCCCCTAAGTCAGATATTGAGGAACAGAAAAATTCCTTGTTCTTAGGGAGCTTATGTCTAACTTCATGATGTTAACATTATTTGAGAGACCTTGGCATATTGAGAATCATTAGCACATACAGTTGAAAGCCCTGGGAGTTTAATTAGGGAGAGAATATGGAGGACAGTGGGCCAAGCCCTAAGGGACTCTTGACATTTAATGGTATTAAGGAAGAGGAGGCCCAGTGAGAGAGGTAGCAAGAAAACATGTAGAGGAGTGTCACAAAAGAAAATGGGGCTAGGAAAGTAAGTGCTGCTGGGAATTTGTCAACATGGATGTCATTGGCTACCTTAGCAAGAGCACTATCAATGGTGGCAGAAGCTGGATTGGAATCAGTTGAATGAAAGCAGGTTTGCTTGATTGTTTGTAGAAGGAAGTCTAACTCCCTTTAAAAAAGGAAGAATAGAAGCCAGGTGCGGTGGCACACACCTGTAATCCCAGTACTTGGGAGGCTGAGACAGGAGAATTGCAAATTTGAGGTCAGCCTCTGCAATTTAGCCAGACCCTATCTCAAAAAAGGAATAAAAAGATCAGTGGTTGTAGCTTAGTGGTAGAGTGCTCCTGGGTTCAATTTCCAGTACCACCAAATAAATAAATGAAATAATTTAAAAAGGAAGAATAGAAGTAAGATGTTAGGAGGCTCTGAAGTCAAGGGAGTGTTAGTGTTGATGCAGGGAAGGGGAACTTGAAAAGACAGGAGAGGATATAGCCAAAGAAATAAAGTCCCCGAGAAGGCAAGAAGGGATCCCACATTGATAGAGGAGGGACTTTTCTTCTACTGTAACTGGAGCAAAGAAGGTGAAGATGAATGCAGGTGCCAGGGATTTGTAGATTTGGTGGGGAGAAGACAAAGAAATTCCTAGGTGATTGTATTTGTCAGGCTAGGGAGACAGGCCTGCCTGCTATGCTTGCCTGTCTAAGAAAGCTGGAGGTGAGAATGTTTAAGAACAGTGGAGAAGGTAAACAGTAGATGTTGACAGTGGGAGTTGAGAAAACTGTTAATGTTGATGGGCATTAATATTAATGATCCACGATAACACTATGACATAATGATGGGTAGTGAGACCCTGTTTCAAAATTTAAAAAAATGAAAAGGGCTGGGGGTCTAGCTCAAAGGTAGAGTGCCCCTGGGTTCAGTCTCCAGTTACACACACACACACACACACACACACACACACAAGCAAACAAACACAAAACATTAATGATTGTGAATTTCTAATATTGCCAGGTGGCATGATTTAACTTGCTTTTAAGCAAGGAAATTTCTTGAGTTGCCTCTCAGTTTATAGAAACAAAAGGATATGTGAAACATTTTTGTGAACTAAAATTGAGCCTTTAATGTTAAGTCTCCTTTATTATAGGGTCATTCTTGAGTATTAGCTAGTGTTATTGCATAAATTTTCTTTATGAAATCAATAGCTCTTTTAGAGATAATGTTGTTTAGGAAGTCATTCTAAAACTTTGAGTTGAATGTCTGAATGATATACTGGAAGCTTAGATTAGCTGGTTCTCATTTGATTATAATAATACAATCAAAGCAGTCCTATTTAAGTGTAATTAAACCTTTAGAGGCAATGGAAATTATAATCCTATTTTTAAAAATTGGGAATCCAATCTAATCTCTACTGTTGTCCTTCATATAGGGATAATTTATGACGTCATTGTGGAGCCCCCAAGCGTCGGCTCTGTGACTGATGAGCATGGGCATCAGAGGCCCGTAGCTTTCTTGGCCTACAGGTAAAGATGCCTTTTTGGAATGATTTGGTGCTTGGAAAGAAGGTTGCTGGGGCATACCTGCTTTTTAAAAAATATAAAACCTGTGGGGCCCATCTGCATTTAGATAACAGCTGTTTTAAAATGTGGAATTCCAAAGTGGCAGGAAGTGGGGCAAGAGTAGACATGGTGTATTCATTTATTAGAAAATAATTTCACAGTGAATGACAAATCACCAATTTAAAGGAAGGTGCCAGTTTAAAATACATAGACTACCTGGGTGTGGTGGCGCACGCTTGTAATCCCAGTACTTGGGAGGCTGAGACAGGAGGATCGCAGATTCGAGACCAGCCTCAGCTACTTAGTGAGGCCCTCTGCAACTCAGTGAGACCCTGTTTCAAAATAAAGAATAAAAATAGCGTTGGGGGTGTAGCTCAGAGGTAGAATGTCCCTGGGTTCCATCCCTAGTACAATAAATAAATAAATACATACATACATACATACATAGACTATTCTGGAAGTCAGCAAACTATCACCATTTGTTTTTCCATAAAGTTTTATTGGAATTAGGAACATCCATTTATATACTATCTATGACTGCTTTCAAGCTATAGTGGCTAAATTGAGGAAGTGTGATACAAACCATATGGGCTATAAGCCCGATACTTATGCTTGTTGTTGTGTGTGTGTCTATGGTGGTGCTGGGAATTGAATTCAGGGCCTCGCTGAGGCATGCCAGGCACGCATTCTACCACTGGGCTGCATCCCCAGCCTTTAAGGTATTTATTTATTTATTTGCGGTACTGGGGATTGAACCCAGGGGCATTTTACCTCTGAGCGACGCCCCCGGCCCTATTTTTTATCCTTTATTTTGAAACCGGGTCTCACGAAGTTGCGGAGGGCCTTACTAAGTAGCTGAAGCTGGCCATGAACCCGGATCCTCCGGTCTGAGCCTCCCAAGTACTGGGATTACAAGCGTGTGCCACCATGCCCGGCTAAGATATTTATTATATGGGCATTTAAGAAAAAAATTTGTGAACCCTGGACTATATAATTAAATAAGAAAAATAGTTTTGAAACTTTTAAGGGCTCCATTTCATCAATGAAACACCATTCCAGTGTGGTTTCACTCACTTGGAAAATGCTGAACACGTTGCTTTCCACTTGATAAATCCACTTGATAAGCTGGGCATGGTGGCTGAGACAGGAGGATCCGGGTTCGCAGCCAGCCTCAGCTACTGAGTGAGGCCCTTCGCAACTTAGTGAGACCCTGTTTCAAAATAAAGAATAAAAAAATAAGGCTGGGGATGTAGCTTTGGAGGTAATATGCCCCTGGGCTCAATCCCCAGTACCGCAAAAATAAATAAATAAATAAGATCCACTTGATAAATATCTACTTAAACATAGCTGTATATTTTTATTTTTAGTAGTACTATTATATTGATAGAATATTTCTGGAAAGATTGTGGTTCTGTGGGGTGGGGAAGTAACTGAAAGGAGATCTTGATCGTAGGGCAACCTTTCATAATATCTTCATTTATGCTGTTTGAATTTTGAACCTGATTCATATATTGTGTTTCAATGAAAACAATTAATAAAAAATATATATACCTTCTTTGTAATAATTATGTATAACCATCTCTTTAATAGAGAAATTTGCTTTTAGAGGTCTCAGAGCTCTGAGAATTTGATAAAATCTATCTAGAAAAATCAGCTACACACATGCACAGATTTGCATATGTAATTATAAGGGTTTGCGTGTGTAATTATAAGGGTTTATAGAGTTCTGAAGTCTTGTGGGGATCTTGAGGCCTTAGGTAAGAATGCTTGCTTTTAAAATATTTCTCTTTGAAACAAGAAGTTTATTATTATGATAAAAATTCAAGAAACATTGCTAACCATTTCAAAATTAAATTTAAATGCACAACTTTAAAAAGTTAAAGGTCTAAAGGGTTCATATAAATAAAATAATTGATTTTTAACCCATTATGTCCCATCATGCTATATATGGGACACCTAGAAAAACCTGTAAAATTTTATAGAACACCTATAAAATTGCTCAATTTAAGTTTTATAGGTATCCTATATGTAGGGCAATGGAACATAATGGGTTAAGCTAATAATTTAAAAAATAGTATTGATTTTATATAGAAAGTTGTGTTAGTTGAATGTTCTAAAACTTTTTAACATAATCTATGTGAAGACAAAAGATTTTTGTCTGTTTTGTTCATTGTTGTATTCCTAGAACCGAGAACAGTCTTGATACGTAATGTACCTCTCAATAAGTATTTGCTGAATGAATGAGCACATGAATATCCAGTGGTGTAATAAATAGTTGTGAGGATAAGAGCAAACAATTAACACAAAATTTTTTAGCATGAAGCAGTAGTAGAAATTTCAGTCTAAAGGGAAAACATTTCATTTTTTCTGAAAATGTTCATTTGTTTTGCTATAGTCTTTCTTTTCTTTTTCAGAGTAAATGGACAATATATTATGGAAGGACTTGCATCCAGCTTCCTGTTTACAATGGGAGGTTTAGGTTTCATAATCCTGGACCGATCCAATGCACCAAATATTCCAAAACTCAATAGATTTCTTCTTCTATTCATTGGATTCGTCTGTGTCCTATTGAGTTTTTTCATGGCTAGAGTATTCATGAGAATGAAACTACCGTAAGTTATTAAAGACTTTGTATACTCAGCAGTTTAACTTTTGCTACAAATTGGAAAGAATAATTATTTGGACAACATAAAACCATAGGAGGTTTAACTTAAAGCTCACTTAAACAGATAAGTCCAAGAACTGAAGAAATTTGTGTGTTGCTTATGTTTTATAGCTATAGTTTGTGACAAAATTGAGATCAATAGGTCTTTTTGGCTGTTTTCCCCATGTGTTTTCATGAGAAAATACAGTTATTTTGCCTCAACATCATTGACTGGAGATAGTTATTTTATTTTTTTCTCTAAAGTGCCTTTTTGGTTTAATCAGTAAAATAGAATTCCAGTAATAATAATAGTAGTAGGAAAAATTTTTCAAGCCATTAATTGCTTCTGCTCTTTGAATATTGATATAGGTTGAGCATCTAATCTGAAAATTCAAAACCTAAAATCTGAAATTTTTTTACTGCCAACACAACACCACAAGTGGAAAATTCCATACCATGGAACTTTGTTTCATGCATAGAATTATTGAAAATATTGTATAAAATTACCTTTAGGCTCTGTATAAAGTATATATAAAACATATATGGGCTTTGTGTTTAGATTTGGGTTCCATCCCTAAGATATCTCATTATGTATATGTGAATATTAAAAGATCTAAAGTCTGGAACACTTCTGGTCCCACGCCTTTTGGATAAGGATGTTTAACCTGTATGAAGAAAACATTAAACCTTAGATGGGCAAGGAGAGTTATTTCCTTTAAAAAGATGGGAAAATGATTAGATTTTTATATAATATGTATTTAAAGTTTATTATTATCATTATTATTTAGTACTGAGGATTAAGCCCAAAAGCATTCTATCTCTGAGCTATACCCCCAAACCTTTTTATTTTTTATTTTGAAACAGGGTCTGGCTAAGTTGCTGAGGCTGGCCTGAACCTGTGATTCTCTTGTCTCAGCCTCCTAGGTACTGGGATTATAGGTGTGAGGCACTGCGCCAGCTTAAAGATTTTTTTTTTTTTTTGCGGTACCGAGGATTGAACGCAGGGGCGTTCTACCTCCGCGCTATGCCCCCCGGCCCTTTTTTTTATACTTTATTTTGAAACCGGGTCTCACGAAGTTGCGGAGGGCCTCACTAGGTAGAGAGAGAGAGAGAGAGAGAGAGAGAGAGAGAGAGAGAGAGCGCGCGCGCGCAAGAGCGCATGCGCGAGCTGAGGCTGGCCGCGAACCCGGATCCTCCGGTCTCTGCCTCCCAAAGTACTGGAATTACAAGCGTGCGCCACCACGCCTGGCCCCAGCTTAAAGATTTTAATTCAGAAAATAAAATGTCTTTAGAAGAGAAATAAATTGGTTTTGTGGAAACTTAGTTCTATTCAAGGATATTAATTTGAAATGAGGGCAAGTCTGATCACATTTTCACATTCTTTTTTTTTTTTGCGGTACTAGGGATTGAACCCAGGGGCATTCTACCTCCGAGCTACACCCCCAGCCCTATTTTTTGTTCTTTATTTTGAAACAGGGTCTCACTAAGTTGCGGAGGGCCTCACTAAGTAGCTGAGGCTGGCCTTGAACTCAGATCCTCCAGTCTCAGCCTCCCAAGTACTGGGATTACAGATGTATGCCACCACGCCCGGCTACATTTTCACATATTCTGATTTCACCTATGTATGCATTAGTAACTACAGGACTTTGGGAAAGCATAACACAGATTAACTCTTTTTTCTTTGTGTGTGTGTGTGTGTGTGTGTGTGTGTGTTATTAGAGATTGAACCCAGGGGCATTGTACCTCCAAGCTATACCCCCAGCTCTATTTTATTTTTTATTTGGAAACGGGTTCTCACTAAGTTGCTGACAGCCTCACTAAATTGTTGGCTTTGAACCTACAATCCTCCTGTCTTAGCCACCCGAGTACTAGGATTACAAGCGTGTGCCACCATGCCCGGCTCAGAATAACTCTTAGTAACTTTATTTTTTAGGGACTTTGTTAAACATCAACTATCAACTGTACTTATGTCTGTAACATATCTGGGGTAGAGTGGGCAGGCTTCACATAAAGTCGGACTTGCTTGTCCTGCAGTCGTATTCCCTGCTTAGCCAGGCAGGATGGGAAGAGAGCACGGGCTTATCAGCTATTTGTGTGGCCATGTCGCCCCCTCAGACTCCTTTACCACTGGCTCTTATTTTTGTCTGTGAAACAATTCTGACTGCTGGCTAAATAGTATGAAGACTTAAATACTCCATCCTTTTTTTTTCCCCACTGTTGAAATAATTCACCGGGGGTAAACTGGTATGGAAAACACTGGAAGTTTTCCATAACAGAGCAGGAAAAGTGGAGGCTCCCAGAGAGGATAAAGAGGCTCCTAAAAGTTAACAGTAAGAATTGAAGAAACCTTTAGAGGCATGTAGCAAATGAAGTGAGCTGGTTTTGCCCATAGAACCCTTTTTGCTCTCATTCTACCTGGTGTTTTCATTTAGGTCTTCTCCCTAGAATATATGTTAAATAAGAAGTGCTCTATTTTTTTTAGCCCAGCCATTTAATTATGATAACTGAGCTCTCAAAAAAAAAAAAACCCTTTGGAAAAAATATTTATCTGGATTGCCTCCATCTTTTGCAATTACTCATGTCAACATTTGTCTTCCTATCCCTGTTGTATAGGAAAGTATGCAAGATTTTTGATATACTCCAAACTTGAGGGCAGGGAAATAGGGTATACTCTTTCGGTTTCAGTGGAAGATTATGTATAGATCTACTCAGAATAGTGTTTCAAACAGAAAGTTGCTATTTCCATAACTTGTCTTGCAGCTTAATTTAAAATTTGTGTTTTCCAGTCAGGCGTGGTGGCGCATGCTTGTAATCCCAGTCCTTGGGAGGCTGAGACAGGAGAATTGCAGGTTCGCAGTCAGCTCCAGCAACGTAGTGAGGCCCTCTGCAACCTAGTGAGACCCTGTTTCAAAAAGAAAAAATAAAATAGGGCTGGGAATATAGCTCAGAGGTAGAACGCCTCTGGGTTCAATCCCCAGTACAAAAAAAAAAAAAAGATTTGCATTTTCCCCCCAGTACTGGGATTGAACCCAAGGCCTTGCACATATTGGGCCAGTACTCTAACACTGAGCTATGTTCCCAGACCCCCTTCCCCTTTTTCCCCTCTATTTTATTTTGAGACAGGGTTTTGCCAG